>CM033746.1:40221853-40481853 GCA_019671005.1 Hibiscus mutabilis | reverse complement strand
CCCTGGGCCTGGGCCCTGGGCCCTGGGCCCTGGGCCTGGCCCTGGGCCTGGGCCCTGGCCCCTGGCCCCTGGGCCTGGGCCTGGCCCTGGGCCTGGGCCCTGGGCCTGGGCCTGGGCCCTGGGCCCTGGGCCTGGGCCTGGGCCTGGGCCTGGGCTGGGCCTGGCCCTGGGCCTGGGGCCTGGGCCTGGGCCTGGGCCTGGGCCCTAAACCCTGGGCCTGGGCCTGGGCCTGGGCCTGGGCCCTGGCCTGGGCCTGGGCCTGGGCCCTGGGCCTGGGCCCCTGGGCCCTGGCCCTGGGCCTGGGCCTGGGCCTGGGCCTGGGCCCTGGGCCTGGGCCCTGGGCCTGGGCCCTGGGCCTGGCCCCCTGGCCCTGGGCCTGGGCCTGGGCCCTGGGCCCTGGGCCTGGGCCCCTGGGCCTGGGCCTGGGCCCCTAAACCCTGGGCCTGGGCCTGGGCCTGGCCCTGGGCCTGGGCCTGGGCCTGGGCCTGGGCCCCAAACCCCTGGGCCCTGGCCCTGGGCCCCCCTGGGCCTGGGCCCTGGGCCCTGGCCTGGGCCTGGGCCCCTAACCCCCTGGGCCCCTGGGCCTGGGCCTGGGCCTGGCCTGGGGCCCTGGGCCCTGGGCCCTGGGCCCCCCCTGGGCCTAAACCCCTGGGCCCACCTGGGCCCCCCTAAACCCTAAACTAAACCCCCCCTAAAACCTAAACCTAAAAACCTAACCCTAGGCCTAAACCCTAACCCTGGGCCTGGGCCTAAAAACCCCTAAACCTAAACCCGGCCCCCCTGGGCCCCCTAAACCCTAAACCCTAAACCCCTAAACCTAAACCTAAACCCCCTAAACCCCCTAACCCCTGGGCCCTAAACCCAAAAAACCCTAAACCTAAACCTAAACCCTAAACCCTAAACCCTAACCCTAAACCCTAAACCCCCTAAACCCTACCCCCCCTGGGCCCCCCCCTAAACCCTCGGCCTACCCCTAAAAACCGGCCTAACCCCCTAAACCAAAGGCCCCTAACCCTGGCCCTGGGCCTAAACCCAAAACCCTAAGGCCTAAACCCTAAACCCTAAACGGGAAACCCCAAAACCCTAACCCCTAAACCTAAACCCTAAACCCCTAAACCCTAAAACCTAAAACCCTAAACCCTAAACCCTAAACCCTCGGCCCTAAACCCTAAACCCCCTAAACCCTAAAAACCTAAACCGGGCCCCCTAAACCCCTCAACCCCGGGCCCTGGGCCCTGGGCCTCAGGCCCCAAACCCAACCCTAAACCCTCGGCCTAAACCTAAAACCAGGGCCCACCAAACCCCCCCTAAACCCTAAACCTAAACCCTAAACCCTAAAACCCCCGGGATAGTGCCTAAACCCAAACCCTCAACCCTCACCCAAACCTAAACCCGGACCCCCAAACCTGGGCCCCGGCCAGGCCTGCCACCCTCGGGATCCGTGGGCCCCCCTAAACCCCCCGGGGACCCCGTGCCCTAAACCACCTCGGCCTCGCCCCCTAAACCCTAAACCCTAAGTGCCAAAACCTAAACCTCCCCTAACCCTAAACCTATCCACCTAAACCCAAACCGGGAAACCTAAAACCTAAACCCTAAACCCTCACCTAAACCCTCCCCCCACCCACCCGGGAAACCAAAAAAACCTAAACCCTAAACCCTAAACCAAACCCTAAACCACCCCCCGTGCCCCTAAACCCTAAACCCCTAAAACCCCCCCTAAACCTAAACCCTAAACCTAAACCCTAAACCCTAACCCTAAACCCTAAACCCTAAACCTAAACCTAAACCCCAACCCTAACCCTAAACCACCCCCACCCTAAACCAAACCCACGGGACCCTAAACCCTAAACCCCTAAACCTAAAAACCCTAAACCTTAAACCCCTAACCCTAAACCCAAAACCCAAACCGGGACCGGGACCCCTAAACCCCCCCTTTACCTCGGATCCGTGCCACCCCCACCTGAACCCTAAACCCCTAACCCCGGGACCCAAAACCTAAACCCTAAACCCTAAACCCTAACCCTCAACCCTAAACCCTAACCCCCAAACCCTAAACCCTTACCTTGTTTGTGCTAATGGGGTTTCTAGGCATTGGTTCTAAAAAACTAAAAACTTTGAAACTAAACCTTTGAAACTCCCCAAAGCACTAACTAAGGATCAAACCCTAAACCCGAAAACTTCGAAAACACCTTCGCTGAAATCAAAAAAATTCTCACAAACTTCAAAAAGATTCTATATTTTCAAAATTCCCTCCAAGAATTTAAAAGTTTCAAAAAAAAACCCCAAAACCCTAAAACTTTTCAAAATAACCCTAAACCACAAAAATTCAAAATTTTCACCTAAACTCCACCGTTGATATAGGATATTTTCACGAAAAATCCCAAAAATTCTCGGGACTCCCGATGGGAGTCCCTCGACACATTTATTTTATGTATTTTTATCCGGCGCTAAATTAAATTTAGCGGTCGATACTCTTTATTTTTTTTCGATACTCTTTATTAATTTTTTGCCCCCAGCTCGGGCGCGTGCTAAACACTAAATTTTACCCCTTTTTTACCCCCCACGCGGAAGAAAATATTTTCAAACAAAAACAAAACACTTTCTTTTTTAGCGAGAAAAAACATCGCTACACATTATAATTAATAAAAATGTTAGATGAGATTGGGCAATTAACTAAAGTTTAAATTTCCTCTTAGATGCAGCGAAGAAGTTTTATTACTGGGCTGTTTGTCTTCTACGGTCCGGCAGTGTTTTCTCCATTTTTTCTTATTTCATCGACTAAAAATATTAAAGTTAATTGCATCATACGTCATTAAATTATAATTATAATTTTAAATTAATCTTTAAAATTTTAAATATTTTAATTTTATCCCTAAATTATGGCTCATATTCTAAATTGGTCCCCAAGGTACATACAAATAAAATTATTCGAATATAAATCTTTTAAAATAAACAATATTTTTTCACTAAAATAACGAGTTCGACTTTAATTACAACCTAAATACATGAATTAGGGGCATAATTCAAACGGGCTCTTGGTTTATCATACCCATCTTTCGTTGAAGTGATTACAAGCTGCTTTAGATAATGGAATTTAACCCAATTCCCAATGGGTTCTTATCCGCCTTAGCCACAAAACAGCAATTGCTTAGGTAAAGGTATTGTATTTGTCCTTGTACTATAACATAGGTTACATTTTGGTCCCTATATTTTCAGAATGTGAAAAAAGTCTTTGTAAGTTAGAAAAATAAGTAAAATGATCATTTTTATAACAATTAAAAATAAATTTTAATTAAAGAGGTTAACATGATTAAATAATATGGCCTTTGTTTAAAAATAGGACATATTATAATCACCCAACTAATTATGCCCTTAAAATTCTTGAAACACTGCATTTAACTTGAGGGCATGAAATCAAGTTCAATTAAATGTAATTATTTGATATTTTAAGCTATAATAACTCGAGTGAACATCCTATGACACTTTATGAAAATGACCATTTTCCCCTACCCTTAATGCAGAAGGATCTTTTTGCTTTAAGGTGTCTATTGAAGTTTTTTGAAAGTTCAAACCTGAAAAATAGAAGCAAAGATTGATTGGGTCATGGCATGTTATCGGCCTCCTAAAATATTGAAAATGATACTTACAAGTTACCCATCAAATAATACTTGTTAGGATATCAATCCTTAACCAACTGAATCAATTTGTGCATAACTAAATATAGGCGAGACAGAGAATTTTTTTCTAACTTAATTCAGTTTTAGGAAAAATTATTAGATGGGTCTAACTCAACACGTCATCCATGGTCTCATCTAATAATAATTTTTCATCTCATTTTTTTCTCAATGTGAATCTTCACATTTTTCCTATATGTCATTAAATGAATAAATCTCATTGGATGGGACTATAAATGACGTGGTGAGCCGGGACCATATAATAATTTCTCCAGTTTTAGATAATGATAGATTAAATACCTTACAAATTAAGCTTTGCCCCCTCTTCCTCCCTAATTTTTTTTATTTAAATACTTTTTATGTCTCTAGTCCATTTAACCCCTTATATCATATCCTAGCTTCATCCCTTGTGTTTTTCTTTTTATGATGTTTATGTCGGAGATTGTCGTTCCCCATAAAACCAAAAGAAGCTGCATTGACACAAGAGCTGACGATTCTGCAAAGAAAGAAACGCAACAAGAGCTAAAAAATAAAACCAAGGATGTTTCAAAACCAGCAATAAGGTCGGATCATAGCTCCATTATAATACTCCATTCTCGTTCATTTTGTTATCAAGTCGACATAATATTAAGTTTTGCAAGAAAAAGAACATGACAAATAAGTAAACTTGATCGTCTTAACATGTGATTTCCTTTCTAACAAATCACTATCTCTTACTTTCTCACCAAGGAGCTAAAATTCTCTCTTTTCTTTATATATATAGAGAGAGAGTTAGATCCACTTACATAGCGTAAAAGTTTTTAAGTTTTACATGTTTTTTGGATCGTTGGATGGGGGAAATAGATGGATGAGATTAACTCCTTATCTTTTTTTTTAAAGCGATAATCTTCACATATTCTACTGTTAATCTCAGTCATTCGTTTCACCCCATCCAACGATCCAAAAAATTTGTAAAAGTTAAAAACTTTTACTCTATATAAACGAATCTTATTCATATATATATATAATAATAAGTAAAATTGATGTCTTAATATTTGATATCCTTTCTAACAAAACACGTTCTCTTACTTACTCACCAAGGAGCTAAAATCCTCTGTTTTCTTTATATATATATATATATATACTACAGCTCCTTCTCCAACATTTTTTACACCCTCAATATATCTTCTCAAAATCTTATTCAAACTTCTATTCAAACAGTTTATAACCAATAGTTCTCCATATAAATAAAAATATATATATTTAATATTCAGAGCTTCATTTCTTGCTCAAGTGATCATTTTCGGCAAATCTGTCCTTGCCCAAAAAGCTGATTCCATCATTTAATTTGATGAGGACTCTTATATCAGTAATAATCTTTGTAGTCACTGATTTTTTTTCCCTTGTAACATCACCTTGCTGTTTGGTAAATTTGATTTTTTGTTTAAATCTGTAGTGCAGATATCTCAAAGTCTGAAAGGGACATATTATTTGTTTAAGTTTGAAAAGTTGGAGTCTGGATACTTATATGCTTTATATGTTTTGGTGCGATTAGAAACTTCACTCTAAAAATGTTGACGAAGGGTTCATGTCGATTCCTTAATCTCATAATGTTTGTAGATTTTTGTATTTTCTTGGTATTCTTCACCTCTAACGGATTATTGCAAAAAAAAAATGGTATCATGTGTTTTCTGATATTGGTAGTACGAAATTACTTGATTTACCAGGACTACATTGTTTCTGCTAATGCTGTAACGACAACAGATACTGGGAGGGGAAATGTAGTGGCTCCTCAAGGAACAAGTGATGGGACTGCTTGTGTTATAAATATGGAGGATAATGGTGCGCTTTTCAGAATGGTGGGTGTTGAGAACGCAGAGGGTTCCAGATGAGAAAAATAGTGAAATCATCCTATTTTATTCCACAAAATAATACTCCATCATTCCGTCTTAAAAATATTATCCGTTGTTAATTTTTGACGTAATTTAAAAAAAGTTTGTGTAAGAGATATGTTATAAAATAATTAAATTAATATTTTATTTTTAAAAAGTTAAATATTGTTGTTGAAAAACTAAAAAAAAGGGAGAAAAAGAAATGTGCATTGTAAAAGTGGTTGAGTTTTTCAATAGAACAATTTATGTGGGACAATTTTAAAACACAAAAATGACAAATTTTATGGGACGGGAAGAACAAATTTTTAAAAATTTCTTGTTTACTGTTTTTATTTTTGTTTTCATTTTGTTCTCATCAAGGCATTGGTAATAAAAATATTGTCAAAATAGTAAACGATATATTTGATAATATTTCGAAGGGTTACAAGAAATATACTAAATATGATGTTAACAGTTGCATTATTTTTGCCTAAAACTACGATGTTCTGATAAATCAAAACAATCTTATTAAACCTAACTCAAGAATTTCAGTCTAACTATATATAAAAAAAATTAATGGATAAATCTATATATTGTCATTGTAATTTGCAATACTTAGCACACATATATCTTAGAGAAACTCGTTGTTTATATTATCATTGAATTTGTCACTCTGCCTTTTTGAAACAACATATACGAACTGAGAGGTGAGGATTGTTTGACCCGTGAGATGAGCATACAAATCAAAATAAAGTGATTTTTTTATTCATTTACTCTCCTAATCATAGCTGTACAACTCGTAGTTTTTTCTTGTCATGAGAGAATCAATCGTCTGTCAAACTTTATTGATGATATTTCTTTAGCATAAACTTAAAGGGAAAAAGGAATCACATGGCACGTGACTTAGTACAATTGTTAGACGAGAAAGAGAGGGAAAGTCACGTGAAAGAATAGGAAATGTGCGTAATAACATTAGGCTTCATGAAATCCTACACACCTTGAAAGTTGTTTACAAAATTTTGTATTTTAAAATTTTTATTTGATTTATTAATTTAGTTTAGGTATAAAGTCAAAATTAGTCCATTCAACGTTGTGACATGATTTGTTGACATACCACATATACAAAGATATTGATATTATATTTTTTAAAAATTAATTATTTTTATATTAAATTTTAATCATTCATTGATGACATATCACATCTTCTAATTAATTTTAAAGTAAATACTTAAATCACAATAAGGAGGGGTGGTTTGAACCGGAGTCTAGTAGTTAGCCTTTCATCCACTAGACCAACTTTTTCTTCATGATATAATATACAACAGTTAATATAAAAGTAAGGACAGTTAATGTGAGATATGAAAAGTAGCTTAACGATGAACCTTAAAGACACCAGCTTTCTACTTCAACAAACCTTTCAATGATGATAAACCCTGAACTCATCGATCTTTACTTGCAGCAGCTGCTTCCTACTTTTTAGACCCCCATTCACCCTCCTTACTCTTCGGTAACTATCAATCTCCTTTTTTTATTCTTCCTTTCTTAAAAATAATTGTTTTTATTTTGATAATTGAGGCTGTAATATTACAAGGAATGTTCTCAGCTGGGAACAAGAGGTTGAGTGGGCCACTAAATTTTTTAAGGGAAAATCTCTTCTTCTTGTTATTGTAGGAATGACCTATCTATTGTGTAGTCCATGCGAGAGGTGATACAAGTCAGATTATGTGGGAAGAATATTGTTAGAACTGACCCAGTCAATTTTCAGTTGTGTAGCAATTGAGGTATACTTGTATAGAGGGCTGGTTAATTAGCATGGTTTTGAAGTTGTATTTATGTATCAGATTTCTCTCCTCTTGGATATTAAAAAATAATTATTAAAAAGAGTAAACTACATTATAGGTCATCAAACAATTAGCGGTGACTCGTTTATTCCATCGAACTTTTAAATTGTTCAAATCTAACTCCTCTTAGATATTAAAAAATAATTATTAAAAAAAGAGTAAACTATATTATATGTCACCAAACAATTAGCGGTGATTCGTTTATACTACTGAACTTCTAAATTGTTCAAATCTAACACTAAACTTTATTTTCTGACTCGTTTATGTCACTCCGCCGTTAATTTCTTAACAGGACGGTGACTAAAGGTGTCTAATGTGGACGCCTCACCAAAACAACATCAATTTGGCGAGACTATGTTTTTGTTCATACCGCAAAACGGCGCCGTTTCGTAAAGAAAAAATATATAAAATTTTACAGCTAAGGAAATTTGAACTCATGTCTTAAGGAAAGAAAGACAAAAGAATAACCACCAGAAAGGACAACTTTGGATTGTTTAGCTTGTTAACTATAACATCTTTTAACAATTATATCGATACATATATGATTTTTTTTATATAATATCATTTTAGGTTATTTTTAGTTTAAATCTTAGTTAAATAAAGTATTTGCCTCTTTTAATTTTTAGATTAAAAGATTTAATAGATTCTTACCATGTCTAATGTTCGGTTCTAGCTCCATCCTTGTACCGATAGCTACTTCTCCCAAGTTGGTAAGGAGAGCCCCATCAACATTGACTTTAATTACAACCTAAAGAACACATCGAGTGGCTCTAGTAAAAAAATAATATTCATCCTACGAGATCTAAATTCGAGAACTTGTGTGTGCAAGGTGTATGCATAGTCAAAGAGTTAAAAAAATTGTCAATAAATATCATCATATAATCTCACCATTATATTCGAAAAAATTAATTACAACCTAATATACGAATGGAGGGGCATACTTCAAACGGGCTTTTGGTTTATCGTACACTTCTTTCCGTGAATTGATTACAGGCTACTTTAGACAATGAAATTTAGCCCAATAGCCGATGAGCTCTTGTCGCCCTTAGCCACAACACAGCAATCACGTAGGTAAAAGTACTGTGTTCGTCCTTCTATTATAACATATGATACATTTTGGTCCCCATATTTTCAGAATGTGAAAAAAAGTATTCTAGGTTAGAAAAAATAATTAAAATAATCATTTTTGTAAGTAAATTAAAAATAAATGTTAATTAAATGGGCTAACAAGATTAAATAATGTGACATTTGTTTAAAATATGACAATATATTCACCCAACTCATTATAATTAGGGATGGCAACGGACGGGGCAGGGTGGGTTTTTGGTTACCCGACCCCAAACTTAAAAATCTGTACCCGACCTCGCCCCGATTTCTTTGTATGTTATACCCGCCCCGATTTTTTATATGAAAATCAGAACCCGATCCGCCCTGCTTTAATCATACTCATTCACCAAATTTTTTCACGTTTTCTCTGAATCTAATATTTTCTGAGTTACCAAACAATGTATCCACCATTCAAAATCTGGAGAAGAAAATATGAGATGAGAAAGTGATTCTGAAAAAATTTAGATCTAAAACATGCAATGGGTAAAATAAATTCATCTACTAATATTTAGGTTTTTTAAACAGATCTAAAAGACTAAAATCAAAAGAACATGTAAAAAAAAGAAGAAGAAAAATAAGGGAAGAAGAACTGAAAATAACGAAAAAATAAATAAAAATGGAAGTATAATATTCCTATTTTTTTCTCTAAACAGATCTAAAATCCACATAACATGCAAAGAAAGAAAAAAAATAAAAGAACAAAAAAAGAAAAAAAATAACGAAAAATAGATAAAAAAAAATAAAGGTAGCAGAACCAAAAAGAATGAAAAGAAAAAAAAAGTTATAAGATTTATGAAAAGTAAGTGCAACAATAGAGAAGTTAAAACTTTATTTAGGCGATGGATGAAAAGAAAAGAAAATAATTGAAAAGGGGAAAGAATAAGACTGTAGATGAAAGTGAATAAAATATTTGGAGGGAGGGGTAAAGAATGAGAGGCGGCAGAGTTGACGGAAATGGTTTGAGAGATTAACCTAGATAATATTTAATGGTTTTTTGTAATTAAATCTAATGGCATTCTTGTAAATATCTAGGCTCAGGTCTGATATTTTGAATCTTAAACCCTATCTCAAAAAATTTTAACATAAACCCGCCCCGTCCTATACTCGATTTTAATAATAAAAAACCTGTCGAAGAGGGTATTATTGCCATCCTCAATTATAACCTTAAAATCCAAATTTGTTTCGAACCTAAAAAAACAAATGAAACAAGGAGTGATTGGGCCATGGCGTTTTATCGACCTCATAAGATATTGAAAATAATACTTAGAAATCACCCATTAAATGGACTTGTTAGTATATTAATCCTTAACCAACTGAATCAATTCGTGCAGAACTAAACATAGGGGAGGAGGCAAGTTTTTTCAGCTTCATTAAGTCCCTAGTAGTTTAAATACCATGCAAATTAAGTCTTGCCCCATCTCCTTTTCCAAATATTTTTGTTTAACTACTTTTCAGGTCTCTATCCTATCTAACCCTCTAATATCATATTTTAGTTTCATTTCTAAACTCGTGTTTATGATTGCTCATATACTCATGTCATATAAACATGTAGGAAAATATTGAAAAGCTGATGACGGGAGCCTTTAAGATAAGATGATGGTGCCATGGAATATGTCTAAATCGTTATCTCTTGTTCAAAAGATAAAATTAAAGTAGAAGATTTTCATGCTTTTATAGATATGATCACTAAAACGCTTTGTTTTGGAATTGAGTCAAAGGAACAACTGTTCCTTATCATGCTTGCTTGGTGTCTTTTGCGATCTTCTGTTGCTGTCCTGTTGTTTATCCAACCAAAATTGGTTGGATTTTGTACGCATACTTATATAAAAATATCCATAAATTGTGTTAGATTAAGATTGAATAGGATTTTCTTAAAAAAATAATCGTGACACATGTTACTCTTGTATTGGCCACTAATTTCATGCCATAAGTTTACGACGGGAGTGAATGTTCTGACAGACGACAAGAAGGTATAGTATTAGTGACCAAATTGAGAACAAAAATTCTCAGTGACCAATTATTGGATGGGATATAGTTTAGTGGACAAATTAAGTGTGTGTAAGGGCAAAATAATACTTAAACATGTTAATAATAAAAGTTTGATTAAACTCTCGAATTGCTTGAATCAAATATTAAGGCGTTTGAATAACTCGAACTAAGCTCGATAATTATTGAATTGTTTTATTTTAATAGAATTGAAGTAACTTACATATACAAATAGCTCGTTTATGACGCTATCACAGCATTCCAAAATCCAAATTTCGATTGAGGGATGAGAGGACATGAATCCAAGGCAAGGCCGATTTTAATAAGAAAGAAAGTAAAGCTAAAATTAGAAGTAATATTCGGTATCAGAACCTAAAAAAGGGGAATTATCCTAAGAAAGCAAAGCATTTCTTTGAGTTTAATTATTTATAGAAGTGAAAAGACGTGATGGGTTGATTCAGTAATCCCTTGTTGGGAGAATATAATCCGAATAACCAAAGAAGCTAAGCATGTAATACTTAATGGAGATTACGCTATCTTAATCTATAATATACCCTCAAATTTTTGGTTGCTTTTAGGTGAGATTTGCATCATCTTCGCCCTCCTTTCCGCCCTTAGTTTCACCTTACCCTATTTAATTTCGAGTTTTTTTTTTATTTTCTTACTTATCCTATTTTATTATATAATAACAATGTTAGATACGTACCCTTTTTTAGTATAATCACATGTATTTGATTTATTAATTGAATAATTTATATTAAATTTGCAGAGGTCTATTACAAGACAAAAATTCTCTGTCTCATTTTCAGTATCTTTTTCTATGTTCCAACACTAAAAAAATTAAATTTTAAATCCTAACTCCAAATTCTAAATTCTAAATCTTAAACCATAAACCCTAAACTCTAAAAAGTACACCATACACCTAATTCCCTAAACCCTAAACGTAAACATTAACCTTAAACTTATTTTTTGTGGGGCATAAAAATAGGCATCAAAAAAGACATGAAATTTTTATTCTCCAATATGTGGATGATTTTTTTAATTCATTTTTTTTATTCATAATATCATATTTGAATGTCTGACCATACTTAAAATACATACTTTATTTTGAGAAGAATTAGTAATAAGTTAATGGAGAAAATTACAGTATATATGCAGAACTAATTTAATAGTGGGGGAGGTGATGGATTTGACATGCAAAGGGGGCATCTCTTACTTATTCTTAGTTTGCATGTTCTGTCCAGTTGATATACCCAGCTAAGCTAAGCTAAGCTAAGCTATACATATCCTCGCATTTACAAATTAAAAGACAGCCTACCAAGCTGTCTAAATGAATTCTGTAGTATTAATTAATTCATACAATGCCTCAATTATTGCAGACATAAAACATTAATTAAATCTTACCATCTTGTCTTGATTAGACACATGAATCCTATTATGATATCATCGCCCCTTTTCAATCTCATTGGATTCTTAATTGCATTCCAATCAAGCACACATACACCTCAAGTCTTAACTTAAGGAGTAATTAACTCTTTGAAATATCAGCCATTTTTTTCTTATTATATTTATTATATGTAATAATATCATTCAACCATTCATTTTAATCATAAAATTTGTATTCGATAAATAACACGTTAATCATCATAAAATCATATCAAAATTACGTAAATGTTCATCTTATCATACCTAAGTATATGTGAAAATTCCGTTTAGTTATGTGTTGACTACTTATTCTCAATGTTTATTGTTTATTGATTCGAATGGGCAAAGAAATTAAAAGTGGTTGAAGCCCCAATAAATAGCTATACAATTCGGGTAGATCATGTCTTTGAACCATCCAACAATCCATTTTTTATATATAATTTAAAAAAAAACAAGAAATTTATTGCGCAATAATATAGTATAAATAATAATTGTTAGTAGAGATTTAAGTATTATTGTTATTATTATTGGTGTGCACATTAAAACCAGTACTTTGCAATTCAGGCCCTATAATCTTTTAGTGATAGACTTTGGGCATGCCTTGTTTTCCATCTAAAGTGAACGGAAACATATTCTTCATATGTTTTTTTTTTCTCTTTTTCTTCAACATTAATGATTTTTTTTTGGATTTTTCCCTTTTGGATAAGAATAAGATATAGATGGACCTCCTACATTATATTATGAATTATGGACATATTACTCAATTTTACATACAATGTATGAATATATATATATATACAACTTTATACACATGCATATACATTATCTTTGACAATGATGTTGAGTTTATACACATATAAATGTATATATTGGACGGGCCATTGATCATGTATGACATCAAATTCACCTTCAAATTTCACATAAATATGTCCATGTTGATAATTTTTGAATTTTTTTAATATATATATATATATATATGTAAGTTTCTATTTAATATTTACCCATATTTTAAACAAATCTAATATTTTTGTCCAAAATCATTTTCGTATTTTTGTCTAACCCTCCTAAATATCAGACAAACCTTCACGATTAGGGTGGTAGGTTAGCCCTTGGACTACACATGTATATACATAGGGGGAGGGATCTACTTACAGTTATGTAAAATTAAAGAATTTTACACACTTGTATAACATTTTGTATGATTAGTATCTTATCAACTCAAATTTTGAATTTATCAGTATAATGCACTTGTCATACATGTAAATTTTAGAATAAAGTGGTATCTTCATATCAATCAATCTAGAATACTAAATATATTAATATATTTAATGATAAAAAAAGTTTTTTATTTTACACAAATTGTTAGTTATTTTTAAATTACACAAAACTTGACATGTATTATCTACGAGAAAAAAAAAATACATGAACGTGAGATTGTCGGTTTATTAATCATACAAAAGTTATACTGGTGCATATGAGTAAGACTAGTACTTTTAACTTTACACAATTGTAAAGAGATCCTTCCCCACCCACCCACAATATAAGACACTCTTCCAACTTGATTCATAAACTTTTATTTGTCCCCATTAGTTGTTGAAATTTAAACATGTGACATAATTTCAAAGTGTTAAGTCATCAAAATAATAAAAAAAGTCAAATTCGTGAACTATGTAAACCAAAAGAACTTTATAATGCCACATGAAAAAAATGTTAACTTGGGTGTCCGATAATATTTTTGGAGGCAGAAAATGGGTAGGCACATTCATATTTTGTAAACTTGACAAATGTATAAACACCGAATCATAGGAGAGGATTATTCCTGAGATATAGTCCATATCAACATGAGGAATAAAGGGCGTAGTCGAGGTGCCTTGGTTGTGGTTAGCACTAGCCACTAGGTCACGTATCTCCAAACCCTGTACCACGCCTGCTATGTGCATATTGTCCTTTTTGTTCCAATTGTTGGCCACAAATCTCCGAGACAATACGTTGCTTTTGTCCATATATAGGCACCGGCACATTAATTTGTTAAAGCAAACCCTTTCACATGTTTAGGGAAGAATAATCAGCCGAGTCAATGGCATAAACAAAATCAAATGGTTAATTAATCCCTATTTTAAAAGATTAAAAAGGAGAGGATGACTAGCGTTTCTCTTACTCGTATAATATATATGTGAGCAATTTTGTTATGGCCTAATACCTATTTTAGTTCCTGTATTTTAGGGAAATTTTTATTTCGGCCCTTCTACGTTTTTCTGTTAATTTGACCCTTCAACTTTTGATTCACTTTAGCACCTAGATGATTTTTGTTAAAAAAATGTTTGTGGCCCAATCAGGTTCCGCAACGAATTAAAAGATGGACGTTGAAATCCTAACAAGAAATATAAATTAAAAATAATAAAATAACATTTTTTTTGAAAAATCCGGAATTCAAAAACATAAATAATGTTTTTATTGATATTTTTGTGGGTTTATTACATTTTTATAATTTTTATTCGATTTTTTTTCTAATTTTGAGTATCTTAACAAAAATATGACATGATAAACTCTGATTGGGCCACATGTTATTTTTGTGAAAAAAAAACGTCAAGGGGCTAGCGGTTTAGAAAAATGAAAGTTGAAGGATTAAATTGATCAAAAAACAATAAAAGGTCCAAAGAAAAAATTTCTCGTAAAAGTCTTATTGTTTTCAACTTTTAATCTCAATCATTCATTTGCATTAATTCAATGGTCCTAAATAGATATAGAACTAAAAAAATTTACACTATGTATTTGGACCCATAAGAGATGAATGAGCCTTCGCCATTGTTTTGCTAATTTATGCCTATTTGGAGAAAGCAAATGGTTTCACCGGTCGGTCGCTTCGATTACTTATTTAAATTGAACTGATTTAACTAAAATTTAAGAAAAGTAACTTGATCCACTTAAATAGATAAAATTAATTTAACCAAATTGATTTAATTTCAGTAGATTCAATGGATTTAACTGATTAATCGAACTAATTTAGATTATATAGATTAAGTTATTGGGTTAGTGTAATGTTTTTGATAAATGGTTGGTGTAATTTTTGAATTAATGGATAGATTGGCAAGTTAATTAATTGGATTTTTGGTTGTACTTGAGCTTGGATATTTTAAATTAATAATCATATAAAATATATATAAAGTAACTTAAAATGATATGTAGGTTGATTTTACCAATTGATTTGGTTCATAATTTAAAAAAACAAAAAAAATGACTAAAATAATTGTTTAAAAATATAAGAAACATGAATCAGACCAACAAATCACATCGGATATATTCTTATATCCACAACTAGAAATAGTTATTTAAAAAGAAAAATAGGCAACCTAATAACCATAACATATCTAGACCTAAATTAGAATAAAATTTTAACTTAAAATCTACATTTGAGTTGACTTGACATTTTAAAGTTCTCAAAACCTCGATCAGTAGCGAAATTTGGAGTAAAAGTTTGAAGGAGTCAACTTAAATCTTTTATAAAAAAATTGGAGGCTTAAATAAAAAGTTTTAAAAAAGTAAGAGTTTAACTAAAATTTTTAATAATTTTGAGAGATTTAACAAAAATTAAAAAATGAGAGAAAATTTAATTAAAAATATTTAAAATTTTAAAGCTTAATATAAATTTTTAAAATCTTGAGGGGTAAATTAAATTTTTTAAAAATTTAGGGATAAAATTCAAATGTCTTAAAATTTTGAGGAGAGTAGTCCCACTGGTCTCTTAAAAGATCTGGCCCTGACCACAACCTAACTAATAAACCAAGACCTCATATACTAGTAACATTTGAATTTTAAAACTACAATAGCAGTATTTTTTAAATATAAGCCGTTAGTTTTATTAAACGAAAAAATATTCAAAATTATAATAAGGGTTTACAACTATCATCGTAAACTAAATATATAATTTGGACATTTTCTTAAAACTGATCACTTTAGATCATACAAAGACCATACATGAAAAAGGTTAAAAACCCATCCAAAAGACTCAAACAAAAAATAGACACGAACAAATCTGACTGCATCGGCAAATGAACCACAAAAGGGGATTAAGCTATTGAAAGATTACTGAGAACTGCAAATCAGAGCCAAGCGTAGTGAGAAACTATCCACGAGCGCAAACCGCGTATCTAAATTCAATCTGAGGGTCAGAACAGGGAAGATCAACATGATTACAAATAAGTGTCATCTTGACCAGTCGTGGCGTCATCAAATTTAAATATGAGAAAAGCATAAAATAAAAGAACGGCGAAAAGACCGAGGAAGAAAAAAATATGCCAAAAGACATAAATAAACGTGCCACAAAGGCAGAAAAATGTATCACAAAGACAGAGTTATTTTTATTAAAAACTAAAAAAGAAATAAAGAATAATATTTCTGACGGTCGGCAACCAGCATTAAAACTGATACTATTATCGATTAAATAAAATAGAGAAAATAAAATTTGCGGCGCTCGATAGATGAAAAGGATTGCTATAGAGGAAAAATGGAGAGCGGCTACAATAGTAATATATTGATATGTTTAAATTTAAGAAAAATATTAAAGTGAAATTGTTGAGGGTCTTCTGCATCCTTTGAAAAATTCTGTGAAGTGTTGTTTGTAAAACAGCCGGTTGAATCCTCAACAGTCGACATCGTCTTTAATCGAAGTGTAATCTATTGCACTTAATCTAGAGTCGATAGATGACTCGCATAGTCGAGATCATCTTGAATGCCTAAAGTGGCTTAGCCCTAAACTAGGGAATATAGGTCTCCACACATCTAAGCTACTCTTCATTCTGTGAATTTTCTAATGACTTTAAGAAAAGTATGAAAGATAAAATCTTGACTCAAATTACATTGATTATTGAAGATTTATCTAATTGTATGTTGAATAATATTTCATATAGAAGTCGATGGATCTCTCAACAAATAAATTTAAAAAGAAAATAGACAAAGGTTGATGGGTGGACAAAGAAATGTCCATTCAAAAGCAGTGTTGACTAAAAACTGGAGAGGGATGTCCAAAATGGTTAGACATGCAGATGCAGGCACTTTTTTTCACATGCTTTTTATCTTGCATCAAAGCTCTATATTAAAATAAATAAATTGAACTGAACACGATGACTCGAATTTGATCTGAAACCCGAAATAAACCGAATCGAAGTTCGGTTGAACCGAAAATTGACCCAAACCGATTTTCACCCGAACCGAAGGCAACACGAAATTAAAAAAATATATTAAAATAAATAAATAAAGATGATATGTGAACTGTCGTATAACTTACCAAAAAGTCAAATATACATGCTATATAAAGTCATATATAGGGTGGAAAGACCTAACTCGACCTAAAAACCCGACTAAAACTGATCGATCTCCTATTAACCCGATATTGACCCGACCCGAAATCAACCGAACAGAAAGTCAACTGACTCGACGTCCTGACTCGATACCCTAACCGAAATCATCATAGGCCCGAACTAAAACCGAACTAGACCCGAACTGAACTGAACCAAATTTAAATAGAATGCAGTCAGAACTGAAATGACCCGAACTGAATGACCCGTTTGCCACCTCTAGGCTTTATTCAGATTTATTTTGGTTATCAATTTGATCGTATACTGCAATAATTAATTTTAGTTGTGTTATTTGAATGTTGTATTGTAATCATGATTGTTCCTGATTCTTCAAGAAAATAATGGTAAAAATTCCATATACTAAGTGAAAGTTGTCTAATGAGTCCTTACACTTTCATTTATTCATTTTTAGTCTATGTACTTTTTAAAATTTAAAATTCCAATCCTAACTCAAACAATAGTTGTTAAATCTTTTAAGTTAAATTCTACTATTAATTCATATAATATGTATAAATTGCACATTTATTTATCATTCTCTAATTTGATCATTTAAGTCCTCGTAATTTAGTCATAATCCTCATGTATTGTTTAGATCATGGCTAAGATTTCCAAATTAAAAAATACACTGACACAAATTGACCAAATTAGGTGCTGAATTTATAACTTTTATATATTACAAGGACTAGTGACAATGTTTAAGAAACAATAGCTGAGCCTGAACATGATTCATGAACATACATCAATAACTTGAACTTGAATCAACTACTGGAATGTCGGAGAAAACAGTAACTAGAAAAACTAATTATGTGAAATGATGTGATAATCATACAAAATTCGACTATTCAAACAAGTAACATGAAGTGAAATTATTGTTGTTGAATATATGATCATAATTTCTTACAAGATTTGAGCAATAATCTTAGAATTTGTCTTATTGTTGAAATTGTCCCAATTTTGTTTTTTTTATGTAGAAAAAACTTTAGAAGGAGTGAAAGGAACACTGCCCCAGCAAATTTAGAAGAAAAATTAATTAATTAATTAATTAATTAATTAATGAAAAAAATGGGTATGGATAGAAAAGAAAGCGATGGCTATCAGTTCCAAGTTGAGACCCCAACAGACAGAAAGCAAAGGCAAAGGCAAAGTCAAGCTGTTGATGATCTTGCTTTGATATTAATTTTAATTTTTTCTATAAAGTGATGCCCGCAGAATCTTGCCACAAAATCTTTCACAGTTAAGACACAGACCATAAAAAGATCCACATGCCTATGTAATAATTATTTATTGTATTCATAATGTATTAGTTTCAAACATTATAAAAAAATAATTTTAAACATAAGATTAAATCTTTATCAATACTTATTAAATGTATTTTATCACTGCACTCGATACTTGTTAAATTTTTTATTTTTTATATGATGACATTATAGGTTTATTGAGAAAATATAAATATATAAGTTATCGATTTGAATCCTAATTAACCTTAAAAGATCAGTAATTTGATTTTGAATTAAAACCTAACTTGATTTGATCATAAAATTGATAACTGAAACTCAAAATTAGTTTAAATCTGAAATAACTCTAACTTAAAATGATATGAACAAGGCATGGGTGGAAAATTCAATTTGCATATCGTGAAGTTAATGTTGTTGCTCTTCCCTTCTAATAGATCATGGGTAGAAAATTCAATTTGCATATCGTAAAGCTAATGTTGAAGCTCACTGTTTGGCGCATCAAGACATCGAGAGAGCTAAAGACCTCCTCCTTATTGATAATGTTAATTTTATAGCATGAGGTCTGCGTGTAATGTGTGTCGCTTATGCTAGGAGAATTAGGGAGGGTATAGAGTTTTGGTGTTTTGGGTTGATGGTCGCTCTTCTTTTACAAAAAAAAAAAATGATATGAACAAGTAATTTGAAGCGATTGAACTTTAAATGTTTTAAATTCTTAATCACCCGATTTGAAAAATCCAACTACAACCTTAAAAGAAACTCAAATGTAAAATAACTCAAACATAAAATCATTTAAACTCGAGAAATAAATAGAATCCATATATTTTAATATTCAATTTGATTTTTTTAAAATATATAAAAATGTATTATTTTGATGTGATAGGATAGCATTGCTATTAAAGTCGTAGGAAGAAAAATCATATAGCGCAAGACAGAATACGAAGACACAGTTACCCAAATAATTCCCATATATATTATATCCGTCATAGTTATATAAACTCCCACGAGCCTCACGTTCTTCCTCAACTCAACAAGAAAAAACTCAAAAACCTTAAAAAAACAGAAGCATGGGATCCATATTTCATGTCAAAGAAGCTGTTATTGTAACTCCATCCGAGCCAACTCCAAATCGTGATCTTTCTCTCTCCGCTCTCGACTCACAGCTTTTTCTACGTTTCACCATTGAATACCTCCTGGTTTACAAACCACCCAATCCTAATGTTTTAGACCCACGCGCCACCGTGGCTCGGGTCAAGACTGCGTTGGCCAAAGCCTTGGTTCCGTATTACCCACTGGCGGGACGGGTGAGGGAAAATCTTGACGGCGGAGCAGGCGGCGGCTGCCTGGAGGTTGTTTGTCGAGGGCAGGGTGCTTTGTTCATCGAGGCTGTCTCCGGTCACGAGGTTAACGAGTTGGAGAGAGCTCCGCGGTTCGTTACTCAATGGAGGAAGCTCTTGTCGGTCCACGTGGTGGATGTCTTGAAAGGGGCCCCACCGCTTGTCGTTCAGCTGACGTGGCTAAAAGACGGCAATGCTGCGCTTGGTGTCGGTTTTAATCATTGCCTTTGTGACGGTATCGGCAGCGCTGAGTTCCTCAACTCGTTCGCTGAGTTAGCCTCCATAACGAGTCAAAGCAAGTTGGCTGAGTTCAAGTTTAAACCCAAACCCGTTTGGGATCGTCACCTTTTAAACCCTCCACCATTCAAGCCATCCAGAAACAATAACAACTACAACTCACCGAGTCACCACCCCGAGTTCAACCGAGTTCCAGACCTCTGCGGGTTTTTATCTCTTTTCTCCAATGAAAAACTCGTCCCCACCTCGTTCATTTTCAACAAAACAAGCCTCAAAGAGTTAAAAAAGGTAGCGTTTTCAACGAGCAGACTCAGTGAGTCAAACTACACATCTTTCGAAGTTCTCTCAGCGCATATATGGAGGAGCTGGGCACGAGCCTTAAACCTCCCTTCAAACCAAACACTAAAACTCCTTTTCAGCATCAACGTTAGAGACCGAGTCAAGCCGAGTCTACCCGGTGGGTTCTACGGCAACGCATTCGTGTTAGGCTGCGCTCAAACCAGCGTCAAAGATTTAACGGAGAAAGGTTTAGGGTACGCAACAATGCTGGTGAAGAGAGCGAAGGAACGAGTGGATAGCGAGTTCGTTAAATCGGTGGTGGAATGGGTGAGCCGGAGCCGGGCGAGTCCGGACTCGGTAGGGGTTTTGATACTGTCGGAATGGTCAAGGCTGGGGCTAGAGAAGGTTGACTTTGGGTTGGCTAAGCCGGTCCACGTGGGACCGGTTTGCTGCGATCGGTACTGTTTGCTTCTGCCGGTTTTTAATCGGACGGATGCGGTGAAGGCGATGGTGGCGGTCCCCGCAAGTGCCGCCCATAGATATGAACATCTGGTCAGGAGTTTCTGCTCTTGAGAACCACTGGATTTGGGCCTTTTCCTTGACCTTTTCTTCTCCAAAATTAATTTTTGACTTTTTTTAACTGACTTGAGTGATTTATTATTAAAAAAAAACATATTCCTATGCAAGGGGCCTCAAGCTCAGAGTATCCCCATACGTTACATAACTGTGTATTCACAAGATTACCCCTATCTATACATTTAGCATTGAACTTAATACAGACTATGTTTTTAACAGAATTAACTATGTCATCTACTCACACGCGTCGTTCTCGCGTCAAAATAATTCATTCTTCTCAAATAATAAATAAAGGAACTCAAATGTAGTAAAAGAGAAGTAAGGGCCGATCCCACAAGGACTAAGAGAACTTCCTGATTTATGTTTGTTCAATCGGTGAGCCAAGAAGAGAGTTGAATAATATTTAAATATAGTGGGGGTTTGTGAATTAAGTAAAAATAATAAGAGATTGTAGACAAAATTTAGGAAGTGGATTAAATATGGTAAAGATTAGCCTCGGGCTTTTACTCTGATTCAGTTTCCTCGGATCATTGGAAAAAGGATTTTTCACTTCGGGGTTCACGTCGGTTACTCGTATTCAAGGATCAATCCTTGTGACTGCGCCTTGTATACCGAATACCCAAGTGCCATCTTTGATATCGATTTTGAAAATTGATCTAATCAACAGCAATGTTGTAGATAAAAATGTTTAAGTAAAGCCGACTAGGACTATGTCGTTTCAATAATAACTGATTCCGATCTCAGTTTCCTCTTAGCAAACAATTTTGCTAAGTTTGTTCTCATGAAGTCGAATGTGCTTCAATAGCCGATCCTTCCTCCCACACATTTAACCAAAACAACATCCTGACCAACGTCAATCTTTAGTTTTGAAATCATTTTGATTTTGAAATTAAGTTTAGAAAACTAAAGAGAGATACCCGAAATTGTTTAGGTGCTTTTCAATCCTCACGTTGGAATTGAGCCATTGCTTTAGCCCTTGGCTATGGAGAATTTAGCTAAGTATGATTATGGTAAAAACCATACTTAGCATTATAAAAGAAAAAAAAAACTTAAAGCAAGAACTAAAGAAAAGAAAGACTTTTATAAAACCTTAAAAGTAAAAACAAAGCTAAGAATGAGAATATGAGATATGATGTTTGAGTTTGCCCCAAATGGGGTATTTATAGCAGCCTAAAACTCTAAAAATAACCCTAAAGAGATAAGAGATAAATCCTAAATTATTTAAATTAATTACAAAAGATAAATCCAAAGTTTGAATTTAAAATCCCGCTGATAAGTTACTGATATGCGGCTGATAAGATATCGTTGCTGCTGACGTGGCGTCTTCTAGAAGCTGCTGACATCACGTCCAGTCATACTTTCATGCCTACTAATCCAGCCATGAATTCAGAAAATCAAAAATTGCACAATTTCAGCAGTTTAAGCAATATTTCTGGAATCTACTATCCTGCGTGGAAAATGAACAAAAATGCACACATTAACAACTTAAAACAATCAATCAATGAGTAATTAGAGATAGAATAATACATAATTTAAGCACTAATCAAATTCCCCCTCACTTATTCAATGCTTGTCCTCAAGCATTTCTCAATTATCATGCTAAAAACCTTATGTTGCCAACTCCAATTTCAAAGAATTTCCAAGATTTCTAAAGTAAACTAAATCAAGTAAATGTTGAAATTCAAGATCAATCAATCATGGCATAATCAATTAAGTGTAAATTGACCAAGGCATTTCAATCGTCTACCAATTTCAAAGAATACAAGACTTAGCTCCTCACATTGGTTCACTCA
Organism: Hibiscus mutabilis; assembly: GCA_019671005.1. Classification (NCBI taxonomy): domain Eukaryota; kingdom Viridiplantae; phylum Streptophyta; class Magnoliopsida; order Malvales; family Malvaceae; genus Hibiscus; species Hibiscus mutabilis. Next base: position 40,459,162 of record CM033746.1, on the reverse strand, counting down.
TTTTGCTCAAATGTTTCGGGTAAGAGAATCGCTCAAGCCTAAACTAATCAACTCATTACCATAGGCTTGTAACTAGATCTAATCTTCACTACTTAATATGAAAATGATGCAAAAATCAAAAGGACTTAAAATGGGTTGTAATGGGGTTAAGGTTCGGGTAGGATAAAAGGCCGAAAATGAGGTTTAAAAAGTCAAGACAAGTAAAATCATTCCAAAGAATTTATTCGAAGAGAGGAGAACAATTGAAAGGAAAACAAAAATAAAATAGGCTTGGCTTAATGATATGGTAAACAAAGAAAATGATTAAAGGCTCAAAAATGGTTCACTAAGTGGAAAATAAATAAAATGGTAGGTTATTTTGTTTGGTAAGAGAAGTTGGTTTAATCTTAATGCCTTTATCATATTAGAGCATCATAATCAAAATGTGTAGTCTCAACAAGCATCGAGTTACAAGTTCTAGAACACAATCAATTAGTTTGGCACACTCAATTGAAACAAAGAGCAAGAATAAAAATATATGCTCATTAGGCTCAAAACTCACACGAAAAGTCCATTGAACTAAGTCATGCATCCAATTCAATCAACAAAATCATGAAACGACCAAGAAAAATTTACATAAATTAGTCATGTCATGCTATCATGCATCCTAAATTCAACAAGAACAAGATTGAATTCACAAAGAAATACAAAGAAATTAAATCAAACAAGAGACTAGCAACCAAGGTCATCAACAATTCTAATCAAGAAACAACTTAATTTCAATCGCAAAGCATAAGTGAGAGTCAATTTGATTTCTAATTCCACCCCTCACTTAATCATAATGTCCCATTATGGAAAAATAAAGTGCAAGAGAGGGAATAGAGATACTCTTCATGTTTAGTTACGACTGCATTGAGTCTCCCGAATAGAAGAGCCGTCGTCATCGGATGTCGCAAGGTTCCTCTTCCATTATTGGCTGTTCGGGACTAGACTTGTGGGTAGCTTCTACAACAGATTCGTAAGGAGAAGAGACTGTCGGCTGGTGGCGATTGTGGTGCAGAACGGAAGGAAGTGAAAGGAAAGGGACGACGGTGCCGGCTAGCTACGTGGTGGTCGAAGGCGTGAAGACCCGGCAGTCGTATTGCTGCCCATCGAATAAGCAGACCGGCCAATTGAGTGATCGGGGGCTAGTTCCTGGTCGTTCGACGGAGTGGTGGCTGCCTGCTGCTGCTGCTGCCTACGTCTGCGACGTGGGGGAGGCGGCGGAGGAGCGGGCTGCGAGTCTGAATCACTAGGCACAGCCACGAATTATGGTGGTGCCATCCGATGACAACCGCCGAGCATTATGGGTGCCGGTGTTTGGGGGAGCCAGCGTGCTTGATCCATTGTACGCACCATTGTTGAAGGAAGCAGAGGTTGTCGTGGGTGATGGCTGGTTGGTTTGAGGGAACGGCTGAAGAAGAAGAAGGGTAATATTGTAGGTTTGAGAAACGTAAAAGAATTAAATTTGGAAGGGATTATGATATCTTATCACGAGTGGGGCCCATATAATCTCACAAGGCAACAAGATTGGGTCAAAATTTGACCGATTATGATATGGAAATTTAAAATTTGATTCTATATTTGGATAGGGACCGGGTATAGTGCACCAATTAAAAGGGAGATGCTAACTTGCTCCATGATTGAAGAACCTGCGAAAAACGATCAGCAACAAGGGATACCAAACGATTTTATGCAAAAATAGAAAGAAAGAAAATAAATTAAGAAAATTTGTAACAAAAAAGAAATAAACAAAATAAATTAAAAATGGGTTGCCTCCCATCCAACGCTTATTTAACGTCGTTAGCTCGACGACCTGATTTAGACTACAGGTAATGCGACAAAAACTTCTTCCAATTCACGCGCTTAATCCAACTAAGTATTTCCCTATGAGAAATTTTATGACCGTAGCGTTCCTTCATTTTTTCTGAAAAGATATCTCCTTTACTCTTCAATTTATCCGAGGATAATTTTAATTCCAAATTTGGTGCCTGCAAAACGGAAGGAAACGTTTTAGCTTTCGAAGAAGTTAGGCGCAAATCAGAATGAACAGAAAAAATATTTTCTAACTCCCTAATTTCTTTGTCGTAGCATTCCAATTCCTTGCACAAATTATCAGATAAGTTAGTTTCTATAAACTCTTCAACGGCAGGTTCAATGACATCGATAAAATTAATACTAGCAACATTATCTGGATGTCGCATTGCTTTGTATACATCAAATTTAACGACCTCACCGTCAAATTCCATTGTAAGAATTCCGCTTCTTATATCTATTTTTGTATTTGCCGTACTAAGGAAGGGACGACCAAGAAGGACTTCGGAAGAGGTGTTTAATCGGTCACTTTCCATGTCAATGACATAAAAATTTGCCGAAAAAATAAGTTCGTTTACCTTCACCAAAACGTTTTCAAGGAGTTCTTCTGGGTATATCACGGACCTGTCTGCTAGCTGGATCGTCACTTTCGTATCCTTTAAAGGCTCAGCAGAAAGTGAGTTGTACAAAGAAAGAGGTATTAAATTTATAGATGCGCCTAAATCACACATTGCGCGCGTAATCCCAACCTTACCGATTTTGCAGGGAGTAGCAAACATACCTTGGTCATTCAATTTCGGTGGAAGCTTTCGTTGAAAAACTTTAGAGACGTGTTCCCCTAGATTTACTTTCTCGATTCCGGTAAGTCGTCTTTTATTGGTGCACAGATCTTTCAGGAATTTGGCATATCGTGGTACCTTTTTGATTACTTCTAGAAGTGGGATGTTAATTTCCACTTTCCAAAATACATCTAGGATTTCCCTCTCTTCAGCTTGTTTGTCGTGCTTCACCAACCTCGAAGGAAAGGGGGAGGAGTAGTGTAGGGAGATGGCGCAGGAGGTGAATCGGATGTACCTTGCTTAGTGGGAGATAGTGCTTTCTCTTTTTCTTTCTTTTGAACCCCTTCCTCTGTGACTTGTGGTTCGACTACGGTACCACTTCGAAGAGTGGTCGCACTTACATTTTCTCTCGAATTTGATTCCGTTTGAGAATGAAGTCTTCCCTACGACTCTAGTCTCTCCACGATTTGAGCTAACTGGGTCATTTGTTTGTCCAAGTCTTGTAGGTTGGCCTCAGTGTGGGTTTGAAACTTCTCTTGGGATATTGCCAACCGTTCAATGGTGGATTCCAATGATGACTTTGGTTGTTGATATTGTTGTTGAATGGGTTGTATCTGTTGATATGATTGACTTTGCCTTTGATTTTGAGCATAACTGAAGTTCGGATGATTTTCCAACCTGGATTATACGAGTTGGCGTTGGGGTTGTATTGTCTTTGTGGAGGTCTTGGAAAATTTCCTATGCCATTTGCTTGCACAGTGTCCTCTTCTTGTATAATCGGACAACAGTCCGTCGGATGCTCTAGACTCGTACATATACCGCAAAGCCTGGCTGCAATTCTTTTATCTGCAACAAGAGATTGAACAATATCAGCTAATTTATCAATTTTGTTTTCCAGCGAAACTGTACTTACCTCGTGAACCCGTCGTGATGGTTCACTTGAAGGGTGAAATCGTTGCGAGTTGGCGATCATAGTAGATATTAACGTTATTGCCGCTGTCGGAGTCATGTTAACAAGAGCTCATCCACTTGCTGCGTCTACCACTTTCATGTCAATGGGTGTTAATCCTTCATAAAAATACTGGAGAAACGTTTGTTCAGACAATCCGTGTTACGGACAGTTTGCGCATAGCTTCTTGAAACGCTCCCAGTATTCATATAAAGATTCAGTATCCTTTTGTCGGATACTCAGGATACTTCGCCTTAGCTCGCTTGCCTTAGCTGCTGGGAAAACCTGTCAAGAAATAGGCGAGCCATGTCAGTCCAAGTTGAAACCGAGTTGGAGGGTAAATCAAATAGCCAATCCTTAGCAATATCAGCTAGAGAAAAGGGAAAGGCGCGAAGTTTTATTTGATCTTCGGAGACTCCTTGTGGTTCTGTGCTTAAACAGACCATGTGAAATTCCTTTAGATGTTTATGTGGATTTTCACTTGGCAACCCGTAATAGGTTGGTAAAAGGTGTATTAAGCCTGTCTTGAGAGCGAATGGTGTCTCGCCATTCGGGAATGTTATGCACATCGGCTGATTATCATCATAGGCCACAGTCAGTTGTCGAACAGTTTGGTCGTTGTCTCCAATCGGACCTGGTTCTTCGATTGTGTGGTTGAAATGTGATCCTGCTTCAGATTCTATTTCTAGATCACATTCTAATCGTTGTTGTCGTTGTCTTTGCTTCTTTTCTCGAAGTGTTTGGGCGTGTAGTCTTCGGGCGTATGCTTCGATCTCCGGGTTATAATCTGATTGTTCTCCCAGATTCCTTCTGCTCATAAATCAAACAAAAATAATCAGTAACTTCGCCGTAGTCCCCGGCAACGGCGCCAATTTGACACGCGTCGTTCTCGTGTCAAAATAATTCTTTCTTCTCAAATAATAAATAAAGGAATTCAAACGTAGTAAAAGAGAAGTAAGGGTCGATCCCACAAGGACTAAGAGAACTTCCTGATTTATGTTTGTTCAATCGGTGAGCCAAGAAGAGAGTTGAATAATATTTAAGTATGGTGGGGGTTTGTGAATTAAGTAAAAATAATAAGAAATTGTAGACAAAATTTAGGAAGTGGATTAAATATGGTAAAGATTAGCCTCGGGCTTTTGCTCTGACTCAATTTGCTCGGATCATTGGAAAAAGGATTTTTCACTTCGGGGTTCACGTCGGTTACTCATCTTCAAGGATCAATCCTTGTGACTGCGCCTTATATACCGAATACCCAAGTGTCATCTTTGATATCGATTTTGGAAATTGATCTAATCAACAACAATGTTGTAGATCAAAAATGTTTAAGTAAAGACGACTCGGACTATGTCATTTTAATAATAACTGATTCCGATCTCAGTTTCCTCTTAGCAAACAATTTTGCTAAGTGTGTTCCAGGAAGTCGAATGTGCTTCAATAGCTGATCCTTCCTCCCACACATTTAACCAAAACAACATCCTGACCAACGTCAATCTTAGGTTTTGAAATCATTTTGATTTTGAAATTAAGTTTAGAAAACTAAAAGAGATACCCGAAATTGTTGAGGTGCTTTTCAATCTTCACGTTGGAATTGAGCCATTGCTTTAGCCCTTGGCTATGGAGAATTTAGCTAAGTATGATTATGGTAAAAATCATACTTAGCATTATAAAAGAAAAAAAAAACTTAAAGCAAGAACTAAAGAAAAGAAAGAATTTTATAAAACCTTAAAAGTAAAAACAAAGCTAAGAATGAGAATATGAGATATGATGTTTGAGTTTGCCCCAAATGGGGTATTTATAGCAGCCTAAAACCCTAAAAATAACCTTAAAGAGATAAGAGATAAATCCTAAATTATTTAAATTAATTACAAAAGATAAATCCAAAGTTTGAATTTAAAATCCGGCTGATAAGTTATCTGATATGCGGCTGATAAGCTATTGTTGCTGCTGACGTGACATCTAGTCAGACTTTCATGCCCAGATTCATGCCCACTAATCCAGTCATGAATCCAGAAAATCAAAAATTGCACAATTTCAGCAGTTTAAGCAATATTCCTGGAATCTACTGTCCTGCGTGGAAAATGAAAAAAAATACACACATTAGCAACTTAAAACAATCAATCAAGGAGTAATTAGAGATATAATAATACATAATTTAAGCACTAATCATCTACACTACTAGTTGTTCTCCTATACAGTCTATGATTTCTTTCACGCCAAATAAAATAAATGTAGCTGCACCACGCTACTTTGAGGATAAAAATCACGAGGGACTTGCCTTTCAATCTCGTAACTGCCCACTGTAATTCACTGTCCCATTGCTCCACCATACGTGTTACCCTACACAGTCCCAAAATAACACTCCACACTTCTCTAGAAAAGGGGCATTCCAAGAACAGGTGCTCTCTGGTTTCCAATGCAGCATTGCACAGCAAGCAATTTGCAGCTTGAATGATCCCCCATTGCAACAATCAAGTTCTCGTAGGAAGTCAATCCAAAATGGCCATCCAAGCTATTATAGAATGCTTAAGAACATGGGAAGAGTACCAGATCAATCTCTGTCATTGTACTTTGCCTTTAACATCTCGAGTTTTCCCCAAATTCAAGTGAGATTCACCACATTCCAGTCTCTAACCCCTGCAAATGTGAGCAGCTAAATCTCTGAGATGCAGCAACTTCTTTACTATCCAGCTAAAAGATGCTTTGCAACCGATAGTCCAAAAGCTCTCCCCTTTAAAAACATACTCCCCTAACTAAGCAACCCACAAAGATCCCTGATTAGCCAGTATGTTCTTAATGAGAAGCAAACATCAAGCTTTACTCCAGCAATGGAGATCCTTTAAACCCAGACCATCCTCAGATTTCAAATTACATATTTGACTCCAACCAATCCGAGTATTTTTAGGAGTATCACAACCCTTCCAGAAAAATCTTGTGCATAGCTGTTCAATTTTTCGAATGACAGACTTGGGGAAAATCAGTTGCCTGCACCAATAGTTGGTCATACTGAATATGACAGTTCTAATAAGTTGCAGTCTTCCCTCATAGCTCAATTTCCGACTCGCCCATCGGTTCAACTTCCCTCTAATTTTATCCACCAGAGCATGGCACTCCCTATCTCTCAACTTCTTCGTTACTAGAGGGACACCAAGATATCGAACAGGTAGGTTGCCTTTTTTAAAACACGTGACTTCTTGTATCAAGGAGAGCTCTCTACTGGATATACCACAAGAAAAGAACTCAGTCTTGATCTCGTTGAGTTTTAAACCAGACATCAAATAGAATTCTTCAAGTGCACTAAGGCTCCGACAGTCGAATCAACATTCCCTTTACAAAAAAACTAGCAAATCATCTGCAAAACACAAACGAGTAAGTGCGACTTTCTTACACCTTGGATGATACTTGAAGATCCCTTTGCTTGAAGCCCAGTCTAACATGGAAGATAACACATTCATCACCAGCACGAAGATATATGGGGAGAGAGGATCCCTTTGCCTCACCCCTCTACCACCTTTGAAGAATCCTACTAAGCTGCTATTAAAGGAAATGGAGAACCTCGAAGTTGTAATGCACGCACGAATCCATCCAACAAAAATCTCAGGCAGTCCCACGTTTCTAATTTTGGACCGAAGTAGTTCTCTTTATTTTTTTATTATTAGATATTGTATGATAGGATGTGTGCAAAGCATTGTTTTTATATTCAAAATCTCTCTTCTTTTTTTTTTTTTTTACGTGGGATTAATGTTTTTCGTTTTTCTCAGGCATAACAATATAAAAATGTTGTATATATTTTTTTGAATCATCATATCTAACACAAGTATTAGAATAACACATTAAAAAAGTATTAGATGAACACGGGAGGGGCTCTATTCTATAAATAAAGTACATCAATCATGTTGTTGAGTGCTATACCATAATCAAACATTGAATAAAATGAATTAATGCAGGATAATGATGAAATTGATTCTCTTTGTTTTTTTTAATAGTTTGTTGTAATTATCCAAAAGTGTGTGATAATCCCCTTAATTTGCTCCAATAAACAAGGCTATTTTGACTTGATTTTCACCTAAATATTCTCGTAGGAATATCTTTGCGAGAGATTTGGAAGCAACCTTTGAAAAATGTTAAGCACATCCACATTACCTAACCCTAACTCCCACATCTGTCCCCTTGGTGTAGACGGGGAAACTGCCCTTCAATTTTCAGCATCTTCCAAATCTTATTATAATGTGACAAAAATGATTAACTATAACAATATTTTAAAACTCGAACGAGAGATCTTCGGAGTCGAAATATTTTACTATTAGAATATTTGATTCATATATAATTTTCTTCTAACGTATTAACCTATATTCAGAGCGTGTTTGGTTGAGAAATTTCAAGAAGAAAAATCATTTTTACCAAGGTTTTTTAAAAGTAGTGAAATGAAATTCCTTACTTGAGGTAAAAATGATATGAAACTTTAAATTTTACTAGGGAAATTAGGCCCCTTTTTTTATTGAGTTTGGAGGGCTAAAATTACTTCTCCACCTAATAATCAACGAAAAATACTTGAATTTTGATAGAAAAACCACTTTTAAAAAGTTATTATTGACCCAAACCCAAAAGTTATATTTTTTAGATTTTGGTGTTGAAAATCTCATTTGGATTTAAAACAACAAGTTTAACCCTTACTAATTCTTAAATCCAACTTTCACTAACCGCATATCTAAAATAGACATTTTATCTTTCCAACAACACTTTTTAACAACAATACTAAATATTACATTTTTAAATCTAATATTTTTAAATCACTTTTTACAACACATTTTAAAATTATTTTTTCACAACAAATTTTATAATTGATGCCAAACTAAGCCTTAATATGGGGATTTTGGTAGCCCAGATCTATTATTTAAATCTATCTAAAGATTCCCGTGAAGGTAACATGCTCCTTGATCACATCACTAAACTCGAACTTCTACAAACTTTCCATCTCACGATTTTTGACACGCCACCTTCGGCCTTGCAGGATGTTCTCACCAAAGATATCATAGGTCCTTATTTGAGGCTTAATAGCTCATAATTTGTAACCAGGCCTTTTAATTAGGGACGATAGATAGGTACAATTTTACGGATTTTATATCGCATTTGTACTAGTTGGGATGAGATGAGTATAAATTTGATGAATAGTGGGCGAGTATAAATGTAAAAAGTCATACTGGCCATGAGCAGTGGCGGACGCATGTATTGGCAATGGTGGGTCCATGCTCACCCTGAAAAAAATTGGTTGATTAAATATTCATTTTATTTCTTTGTGCCCACCCTAAAATTTATTTGTGTCCACCCTAATTTTTTTTATTCCCACCCTGAAATTAAGTTAGTGTGGATAATGTGGTTGGTGCTTCATATGAGAGAAAATAAATTCTTTAATCTAGTCAAATAATTAAGGTAAGAGAAGAATTACGAAGTGGTAAAATCTTCAGTGGCCGTGAATTAAGAACAAAAATCCTTTATCCCCTTTTGGTATCTCTATATTTGTCCCAAAACTAAAAAACTAAACCACACTCTAACCATAATTTCTAAATCATAAATCATAAACCCTACAACCTAAACCTAAATCCAACCATATATCTTAAACCATATATTTTTTTAATATTAGGGCATTGATAAGGGCACCAAAAAGGGTAGAAAATTTCTATTTGTAGATTAAATCAAGAAGATATTATAAAGAGAGTTGGAGATATTTGTTGGGGGTTCACTTTATAAAACCGTTGTTCACTTGATTAATGTGTTTTTTCTGTAATGGATGTGCTTGAAATAATTGAGGAAGATGAAACATACTCACAACAAAGAGTTGAAGCGTTATGTTGTTGAATTTTTTACAATCCTTTGAATTTGTGTTTAATTTGCACTTGCTGAAAAATATATTGGGGTTTCTGGTGAATTATCTCAAGCATTGCAACAAATCATCATGACATTAATAATGTTATGCATTTAGTTAGTCTGTCAAACAATGATTACAAATGATGAGAGATGTGGGAAGACAATCTTTACTTGAAGAAGTTTCTTTGTTTTGTAAAAAGAATAGCATTGATGTTCCATATGAAAAATATATTTGTTGTTTCAAGAAGGTCTAGGAGAAAAGTTCATGAAGTTTTAAATTTGCATCATTTTTAAGTTGAATTATTTTATTAGGTGATTGATAGACAACTCCAATAGCATAATAATCTTTTTCTTGAGACAAGTAAAAAATTACTTTTTAGTATGACTTACTTGAGTCAAAGAGACTTGTATCTTTCTTTTGATAAGAAAAAAAATTATTCGTCTTACTTAATTTTATCCTTATGAATTTCTATATGAGACCTTATATTGTTTGATTGTCAGTTTGAAAATTATATTATTGATGCTTGTTTTGATAAAAGATTTTGTGATCTAAAAGGACTTTATGATTTATCCAAAAAAATGGTTGAGACAATGAAGCATATTGTGTACCCACTTGTGTATTTACTTTTGAAGTTGGCTTTGATTTTACCGGTTGCAATCGCAACAGTGGAAAGAACATTCTTTACGGTGCATTTTATAAAAAAATGACTATGCAACTGTATGATAGATGAATGGTTGAATGATTTTTTAGTTATTTTTATTGAGAAAGATATGTTTGATAATGTAGATAATGAAAAGATCATACAACGATATCAGAAAAATGAGGTTTAAAAGGGAACAATTGTAAAACTTATTTTTAGTTATAGTTTTTGTAAGACTTCTTATTATAATAAAATATTATTAGTACTTTCATCTTAAAAACTAGATCCGTCATTGGTCGTGAGTAGTGGGTAGGTAATGAATTTGAGACCTTTAGCCTCACTGTATCCGCCCGCATCCACCCATTAACTACCAACCATATGAATTCCGGACCATTATGAATTTAGGAATAAGTTTACAACCTAGTCTGTAAACCTTAAGATTTTTAAAGGATGTGTCTTATAATTTAATCGAATCTTAAGGTATAAATATTCTTTACAATTGTCTACTGATGTTAGTTAGTTAGATGTAGTGAAGTAAAATTTATACCGGCGTAAATATGCTTTAGTTAAGTTAGCTATAGTTAGTTAGTTAGTTGTAGTTAAATTTATACATGTGTAAATATATTATATATATGCACTTGATCAATCAATAAAATATGTGAAGTTTTACTCTTCTTACACAAGTTTATAGTTTGTTTTTACATAATTTAATATTTAGTGGTTGCTTGCCAAGTGCTACGGGCGGGTACAAGCGGACACGAAGCTTCCAGTTAGGTAGTGAGTGTGGGGTGTATTTGAAAATGTATCCGTTTGGGTGGGAGTGAATTTAAAAAATAGTACCCGCCGTGGGTGGTGGGTAGGTGGTTGATATAAAAATTTTAAGTGGGTATGGGTATGGGGAGGGCATATCCACACCCGCCCCGCCCATTTGTCATCCGAACTTTCAATTCAAAAAAAAATCCTATCTATATAGATGATATATATATATATATGATCTTCTTTTAACTTTATTTCATTTACTGCTCCTGGTCTCACTATATAATAAAAAATAAACTTTCAAAATATTTTTTATTTAATTCTAATTTATTTTTTTAGTTTACATTATTAAATTTATTTATATATTCTTTTACAAATATAATAATACCCATGTTGTAAATTTATATTATATATATTAAATCATTAATTTTCTTTTATAATCATTTTCTAAAAATCATAAAATTCTATTAGCATGTTTTCTAAATAATTATGTACTAAAATAAAATAACCATGCTAGCATTTTGAGATGATATAGTTTAAAACGTTAGCATTTTAAAATCTTAAACTTGTCGACAAATGTTAGAACAGGTGAGTAAGCATTCCGTTGGCATCCTCCCTCCCTCCCTAAATTCTAAATTTAATATATAACAAGAATATTTTCCCCTTGCCTCTTCCCTTTTTCTCTAGATCGTGGACATTGTTAAAAAAAATAAACTTCAAAATCTATATATAATGCGTAGGGGAAGGGTTGTTATCATTTGAATTTAATCATTTTATTACTTTTTTGATTAATTAATTCCATTAACTTTCATTGTGTTTTCATATTATCCGTTTGACCATTTTCATCAAAAACCGACGTGACCCAATGGTATTTTGACACATATAATAAAATTGAAAATATTAAAAATTATTTAAAAAAGAAAATTCAAATGTAACAATTAAAACCCTAAAAAGTCCAAAATTTATTAATAACTCAACAAGTAGAGTTTTTGACATTTTTATCTTTTAGGAATTGTTGTTTTTAAATAATAAAGAAAATATAACTAATATTTTTTAAATGATATAAATTTAAAATATAAATTCTAATATTTTCATAGTTTTCAAGAATATTTATTTTTATTTTTTTGCAATTTTAGAGATTTTTAATATTTATTCTACCTGACATCATTCTTATTAGATCACATGATCATTAATAGAAATAGTCAAGATGCTAACATAGTAGACAGAATGAAAGTTCATTGAACAAACAAACCAAAATAATAGAATGATTGAAGTGAGAATCTCACTGCATTATCGAAGAAAATAGATCTCTTAAGAGAGGGACGAGACACTAAATCTGTTAAATAAGGTTAGAAGTTCGAATCTTGAGATTATAAATGGAGCAAAATTAGATTAGAAAAATCGTCTCTTTTATGGCCTTCTATCGTACCTAATTTAAATCAATCAATCAATTGGTCGAAAACCGGTGGTTAAAAAAATAATAACAATGGATACAAATAGAGGAACTAGTCCTAAAAAGAAATCACGTTAGAGATTAAAAATTTTAAATTTCACTATATTTAAATATAGAAAGTGATTAAAATGTCAACTCTAAACCTCTAACACTCTATAATTAACCGAGAAAAAACGTCATAGCCTCACAAAAATTTGAGAAATTCAATTGAGATGATAATAAATTTATTTTCAATTCTCTTAAAAATAAATAATTTATTATTGTTTCTCTAAATTTAAAATTTTTAAATAACCTCTTAATAAATAATATTGATTTATGTCTCTAATAATTAACCTTCTATTTTGCAGGCTTCCCGACTCTTCGACCCTTGAAATATCAATCCATATCCATCATAAAATAACCATAACAATATGTATTAAGAAATCTGAACTTGTAGCCCAATAGTAGTATTAGAAGGCCTATGTGCCCATAGAAATACATATGCCCACCATATTTTTTTTGAAATCCGCCGTTGATCGTTACAGAGGCTATAAAAAGAATCAATTGATTTAATTCATAAAAACTTATTAGACTTTAAAATTTTAATTTATCAACTAGTTTATTCATCTAGTTTATGTACTTATTAATTAAGCATATAACTTTTCTTTAATGTTAATAAATTTTACAAATGTAAGGTAATGCAAAATATTATTCACACCACTAACATATTTTGCAAGTTAAAAGGTGATCATATATAAACATATCAAGTGGTATCAATTGTTGTTATTCTTAGATAATTTGGGTTTGGATATGCACGATGTGTATACATTAATAAAAAAATATAAAAATTAATGAACAAATATTATCTTGTAATCATTAACATCATAATAAAACTACCGAATTTACAAAAGGATGCAAATATTATATAACACTTAGATATCTTTTGAGTGTATTACATCTCATAAACAACAATTTTATTGCCTTATATTACATTATCCATCAAAGGATATGGTAACTAATTGAGTTCCACGTCACCAATTACAGAAAATTCAAGGTCAGTTTGTACAAGAACGAAAACTCTAAGTTGAGTCCGCCCCTTCAATCTGCCGCTAGCAGGGGCGGAGCTCCCTTGGGGCCAGGGCCCCGACGGTATTAAAAAATATAATTATTTGATAATTTTGGTATAATAATAATTTAATATTTATAAAAATTTATTAAATAAATAATCAAATAGGGGTTAAATTAGAAGTGTAAATGAGCTGAGTTTGAAAGAACAAAATTTTGTTCGTGTTCGTTTATTTATATTTGAAGGTATTCATGCTCGGTTCGTTTAAATTTTTAATATCGTGTTTGTGTTCGTTTATTTATTTTTGATGTTGTTCGTGTTCGTTTGTTTAACGTTCACGAACATGTTAGTTTAACACTCGTGAACATATTTGTGTAATGTTCATGAACTTGTTCATTTATATGGCCGCTAACATGTTCATTTATATGTTCGCCAAAATGGTGGAATTACACCACTAGTCTTTAAGCTCAGTAGGCTTCACAGTTTGAATTCAAAAAATCACTATGTGTTCAATTTAATCCATACATTCACCAATATATAAAATGTAAAAAATTAAAAAGAAAAGGAAAACCAAGTAAATGAGCTTATAAACGAGGCAAATAGACGAGTTTGTTCGTGAACATAAACGAACGGAATACACCATTGTTCGTGTTCGTTCATTTATTAAATGAACATAAAAATTTGTTCATACTCGTTTATTTAACTGAATAAATAAACGTTACATGAATGGTTTATTAACAATTCATTGAACGCTCTATTCATTTACATCTTTTGGTTGAACTAGAGAAGAATGAGTGTGTATCCTCAAATTTTTTGGTCCAATAACAATTTAGGTCCTTATAAATTTAAATATAAGACAAATTAGGTCTTGCCCCATGAATTTTGAGTTTAAATACGTAATAGACCTTTGCATTTTTAAAATTCAGTATTTTAACCCTTGCCAGTATTCGATCCTGGCTCCGCCCCTACCGTCAAGTTAAGTATCTCTCCATTTGTTCCTTGTACAAAACAGAAATTGACATTCTTAAACAATGCAAGTAAACAAATGTAATTACTATTTTTTTGGGGGGTGAATAATGCAATTACTATTTTAAAACTTAGTAGTATTTTTAAATCAAATCAACCAGGAAATTTTGCCTCATTCTTATAGTCCCTATCAACCCCTAACAAATTAAAAATTAAAGGTCGAAGAAAACTTTTATGAAAAAAAATAAAAGATCAATTTTAAAACAATTTTACTCCATAAAATCATCTTAACTCTATCTTTGATGATAACAATCATTTTTATTGTATTGGCATCCATTAATAATTGTCCATATAATATAGAGAGATAACATTATATAATTTTTTTAAAAAAAATTACATTAATTTAAAATTATTAGATGAATGTAAATTAATGGTTGAGATTAAAAGTTGAAAATGTAATTATTTTTAAAGAAAAAAAGAGAAGAATTTAATCTTAACTAGACCTGACAAATTTGATTCGAGAGTCGAACTGATATATTTAACACTCTCAAACACCTTAGAAAAAAATAAAATACCACATCAATAAAAATCACAAAATTCGTAGCGCAACCTAATCGTCACCCGCATATACAACCAAGTCATACACTATGACCCTCCCTCATTACTAAACACCAAACTAAAGTAAATAAGCAAACAAAGCAGCACCACAACGCCATAACACCCATATCATCACTTCTCTTACCAAGCAACAACCTCACAAAGACATCATACATCAAGCAACCAGAATCCAAGGTTACACATGTCACGACCATGAATGTAAAGAACAAAACAACACACAATACCACAACTTCCTACCCGTCTACAGAACCTAATGTCAAAATGCACGATCTAATCCACTAGACAACCTGAAACCATGTTGTGCGATCGATCTTATCCTTCGTCAAAGTATCCGCAAGACTATTAGTCTCACAAAAAAATATGATAGAAACAAAATTTATCCATCGTAAACGATCCCAAAACTTTGAAGTCTGATGAGAATTATCCGACTTCCATATCTTACGAATTACACTCTCGAAAATGGACTCCAACTTAGATTCCCGAATAAAACACTATCAAATATCGGTACTATCGCACATCTCATACTGCTTTATGAAGACTCTACCTGTGGTATTATGTTACTAATTAACAATCACATTTAGTAACAGTTTAATGATTTAATATCATTTTTTCTTCTTTAAAAGATCATCTTCATACATTGACCCGACTTGAAAAAGTAATCGATCTGATATTGTTCGACCGAAAAAATAATCGATCTGATATTGATTCAAACTGAAGATTCAAACGATTCGATATTGACTCGACCCGAAAATTAATTGGATCCGATATTGACCTGACTCAGAAAACAACCGATCTAATATGACATGAACCGAAAATCCAATTAATACTCGATCCGACCCAAAATAACATAAACCCTAATTAAACCTAAATCGAAAACAACTCAAACTGAACCCGATTCAAACGACCCAATTATCACATCTACCGTTAACTATTAGTTTAGAGTCATCTAATGATTTTAAATGAAAGTAAAACTTTTTAAATTTTATTTAAGGTAAATGGATACTAACACACGTAATGAAAGGAGCAGAGTGGAGAAATGGAATTAGACAAAGGTGTGAGACTAGATATAGTAAATTAGTTTGATTTCAGCGATTGTGGGTATAAGTGGAACAGCGGCCTTTCAATCCAACCCCACTCAACACGTATTTCTAAATGGAAGAAGTCATACATTCTGCCCCAAACATGAAAATGGAATCAAATAAGAGATATATGAAAAAACCACATATATATATACATACATTTGAGAATTAATGAATGTTTTGGTTTGATGAATGGAGGGGTTGGTTTTGCGAGTTACGAGGTGAAGAGGCAGTAGAATAACCTAACCCCACCGGCCACCGCAACCACATGCTCTGCAGAGCCCTTTGTGTGCTGCTCAGACTCAGTGGGTGCATCACTCGTCGACACCTCATCACTCTCCATGCAAAATTCTATTTTTTTCATTTATTTTTTGATTTCAATACTATGTTCATTGTCACGTCTGAGAAGAGACTGAAACATTAATCTCGTATCGAAAAGAAAAATAAAGGTATTGAGATATATGAATGGTGACGATGTACATCTTATCAAACATGTATTTTGAGAAGAGGATAATGACCCAGTGACAAATAGTATTAGAACGACATTTTGATTGCATGATTTCACGTCGAATGTCCATAAGCTTGATAGGCAGGGTGAAAAATCGTGCCAATAGTCATTATGAGCGTGGTTAAGTCGCGACGAAGGTGACACATAGAAAATCCACGCTTAAAAAGAGACGGGACATTAATCTTATATCTAAAAAGAAAATGAAAATCTTAAAATATATAAATGATAGTGCTTTACATATTATCAAATATGTTTTTTTTAGGAAAAAGATAATGACGCTGTGACATCATACTCAACCTCCAATTTTTTGCCGTCATGCCAGCCTAATTTACCAAGTCTTCTTTAACTTACTTTTCAATTGGACACATTATGACTAAATATAGGATTGATACACATGATTTATGTGGGTGCGAATTTTTTAAAAAACATATTAAAAACGAATGATCATGAAATTATAAAATTTAAAATATATAAAATTAAATTATTAATAAAAAATTTAAAATTTTAAAGGATACGACTGCTCATCTAACACTTCACGTGAACTTCCAAGCTCGATATTTTTGTGAGAACCTTAATGAATATAGGATGAACATTTTTTTAAAAAAAATGAACAAATAACCCGACCATCAAGCAACTCTAATGTCATCCGACATCCAAGAAACATGAATATGGAGAGATGAGACAAATAATTGAGAGAGTTATCGGTAATTCCCGATATTTGAGCCGAAAACTGTCCTTGTATATGTCCTTTGCAACTTAATAATTTCAGAGGAGTCGGTGAGCTGTTCCTCCCATCTTGGAACTCTGTTTTAAGCATTTATATTAATTATATAAGATTCAGTGTGCAACAGTAATAGATATCACATGCATGCAAGCAAGATG
The DNA here is from genome assembly GCA_019671005.1 of Hibiscus mutabilis. Taxonomy (NCBI): domain Eukaryota; kingdom Viridiplantae; phylum Streptophyta; class Magnoliopsida; order Malvales; family Malvaceae; genus Hibiscus; species Hibiscus mutabilis. The sequence goes on along the minus strand of CM033746.1, from coordinate 40,441,788 downwards.
AGGCTAAATCAATTCACATTGCACATTTCACATTTCACATCCATCCAAATAATATATATTGGCATTGCATCAAACAGAAACCTGTGAAGTGAAGGATTACTTTATCAAGAAGCAAGTAGCTTAGGTCCATCCATCTTTCTCTAGAGTTTCCAGGATCAAACCTCTGTAATTGTAACCAAGGAAGAATAAGATCCCTGCCATACATTTGGCATAATGTTAAAGAATGACCAAAATATTTGATTGAATAATCACTTTGACTTCTACTTTTTTGAAGTAATTTAATCCTCAACGTTTTATTTTAGGTCAAAATAGCTCATCTGCAAACGAAAACTATTAGTCAATTAATCAGGGCCGTCTCGGATATTTCTGGGGCCCTGAGCGAAATCTCAAAATAGGCCCCTATGGTATTAAAATATATTTCATCTATTTGAACTATTAATTTAAAATTTTATTAATTAATCATAGAAACACAATTAAACTCTTTTAATACTTTATTTTCATTGTTTTGTTAAAAAATACCTTAAATAAAATTAAAACAATAAAGAGCAACCACTAAATTACAAGAATGTCACTTGAAAAAATTCGTCCTTTGAGCATTCTTTGATGTAAATTCATCAACCAAATCCTCATAAGCAACTTCATCTAAAATATCATTTTCGATTGCCGCCAAAGCTAGTCCATTAAGCCTTTCCTGTGACATAGAACTACGCAAGTAAGATTTGAGTAACTTTAATTTTGAAAAACTTCTTTCGGTTGTTGCAACTGTCACAGGAATAGTTAACAATATCCTATATGCAATAATTGAATTGGGAAAACAATCAACATGTTTCAAAAACTTTAAAATATCAAGAGCCCCCAACTTTTCTTTGGGCAAAAATTCTTGGAGTAACTTCAACTCGACATATAAGTCATAACCATGAATATCACATTTATCACCGTTCTTAAGTGCATCTTCCAAACAGTTACAACAAGACTTTAAACTTGAGTCATCTAGTGAATGTAATTTATCAGAACAAAATAAAAAACCAAACATATTTTCATATTGTTCAAATCTCATATCAAGTGATACAATTGCTTGATCAATAATGCAGTTAAAATAATTAATTCTAAAAGACTCATATGCACATTGTGAATTATCATCATTTAAATTCTCATCAAATTATCTCTTTCTTTTGATTTGGCGATTTTGAGAAAAAAAAATGGATCAATTTCCATATCAATTGCAAGTTTCTTAGCAATTTCAACAACATTAGAAAAACTATTCTCTTTATACTCCTTAAAAATAAAATTAATTTTTTCACATCTTCAATGGCAACAGAAACAAGCATATCTTTCGATTGTAATTTTTTACTAACTAAATTGACAGCATATAACAAATCATACCAAATGACAATAGCTACTATAAACTCAAAATCACCAAGTTCATTATTAGCTAAAGATTTAGCTTCGCTTCTTATTTTAGAATCTTTATCACTATCAGCAACTTCAAGCAAAACTTCTCTTATATCTGAAATCTGAAATCGTATTGCTTTTACACTATCAACATGACTCACCCAACGAGTAGAAGACAATGATTTAGGAGTTAATTCTTTCACATTTTTCTTTAAAATTTGTCATATTTTAGTAAAATTTGCAAATATAGTGTAAATACGTTGTAAAACACCAAAAAAATCTGTAGCTTTTCCAGAATTGTTAGCCATGTCACACAACATTAAATTAAGGCTATGGGCACCACAAGGAGTGTAAAAAGCTCTGGGATTTAATTCTAAAAATTTTCTTTGTACTCCTTGATTTTTTCCTTTCATATTTGATCCATTATCATAGCTTTGTCCACGCACATTATCTAAATCTAGTTTAAGAATATTCAATTCATGTAAGAAAACATCAAAAGTCCTTGCCCACTTGTGTCATTCACATTCAAAAATCCTAAAAACGATTCATTTATGCTAACACAATCGGAAGAAACATCCACATATCTCAAAATTAAAGATATTTGTTCTTGATGGCTAATATCGGGAGTACAATCAAGTATCATAGAAAAATACTTAGCCTCTTTTATTTTCGTAACATTTTCAGATTTAATAGCACATGCAAGCAAAAGAATCAACTCATTTTGGATATTGTGACCAAGATAATGAACATGAATCTCATCACTAGTAATACGACGAACATGCTCCTGGATAATAGGATCAAACTCAGCTAACATTTCAATTAATCCCAAGAAATTTCCATTACTATTTTGATGCAACTTTTCATTAGTACCACGAAATGCTAGATTATGCTTTCCAAGAAATTTCACAATTGAAATAATTCTCAATAAGATATTTTTCCAATGTTCTTTCTCTTTCCCAAGTTTCTTTTGAGCTACCTTGTCTATAGTTATGTTCTTTTGAAGTCTTAAACGCAAATCATACCAAGTGTCCATATTCTGGACATATTCTAAACTAGTTTCATGCTCTCTAATTCTAACACAAAGATGTGTCCAATCACTATCTAATTGACCTTTACCACACCCTTTTTTAAATAATTTACAACAAAAACAAAAAAACCTTATCAAGTTCTTTTGAATATACAAGCCAATCTCTATCACATTTTTCTCCATTTGGCAATACTCTAGTGTAGAATGAGGCAGAAAATTGTCTTCCATTTTTATTTTTAACACTTTTCACAACAGATAAATCTCTTTTAAGACCCTTTACCGCTAAAATATCAATTATTTGAGAATTTAAAACATCTCAATTTCGTGGATCAAATATATTAAACTTATAACACGTAATATCATCAAAAATATCAACATTATTTGCATTATCAACATCAACATGCTCAACATTAAAAGGACCAACATCATCACCAAATTCATTTTTCTCATTTACAAGCACATCTTCATTTTTATCATTTAAACACATATTGTCATCAATATTATCATCATTATCAGTACTAGAATCAACAATAATATTTTCATTTTTAGACACTTGTGATTCTTTGATAAAAAATTTATCAAGTGATCCTCTTTGAGATTGAGTTAATTCATCAATTCTTTTTTTTCTTTTTACGTTTTTCACATCCAGAGTCGTATTTTCTTTTATGAAACATAGTTAGATAACTAAAAACTATAGTTAAAAAATAAAAATGTAAGAAAAACCACTAAAAAAGTAAGTAAAAAGGTAAGAGTAGGAGCAACACAACCTGATTTTCGATTCAAAAAATTCAAAAATTAAAGGAGACTGGTGTAGTTCTTCGAAGAATCGAGAGAGTGAGATGTTGGTTCGCAGCAAATGTATCAGAGGCAACGACAACTCAAGTTTGAGAAGAAAGTTTTTTCCCCTTTTTCTCACATAAATATAGTATGGATATACTATTTTAAGGCAATTACTTTTAATATTTTTTTGAGTATTCAATTAGTAGAGATTAAATAGAAATTGATTGTCTTGGAATTTATTTTTATTAAAGGCTAATCTTAAACAAAGTTACCGTTTATTTATTTATTTTGATGCAATTTGAATCGATTCTCTCCTATCTCCTATTTTGATGCAATTTGAATTGATTCTCTCCTATTTCCAATATAGCAATTTAATAACGTTTAAAAAATTTTAATTGATTAAAACCAACGGCAGATATAATGGGAGCATTAACTTTTACGTTAGTTAATAAACTTTATGGGACCCATATTATAATAATATTTGTGGGGCCCTGTTATAATAAAATTTCTTTACAATGACCGTCCATGTTGCTTTGAATTGCAAAGCTTACAATTGATTTGTAAAAGCATTAACTACACTGCATTGTTTTTTGAGGCCCCAAGAGAGTGGGGGCCCTGAGCATGCGCTCAGTGTGCTCCTGCTTTTGGCCGGCATGCAATTAACAATAAATGGTTTAAAATAATGTGATAAAACTACATATTAATATATGCTGACATGATAATATCATATAAATAAAAATGTTAAATTAAAAAGAATGTTACATTATTCAAAAATAATTTTATTTTTTGCTTGGCAAATATAATTATATTAAAGATTAAATCATACACACATTGACCATATATGTGTACCTCATTAAAAATCTCTCTTAGCTTAAATGGACGAAAATAGTACAATACATACAAGGCCGAGCTAAGTAGTGTTAGCTTATAACCCAAGTGGGAGCATTTGGGTGACTGAACGAAGGCCTAAGGTAATGGTGGTTATTGAGTCGAGCAGCTCGTAAAAAATAATTTTATAAAATTATTTTTTCTACTTACATGTCATTCTGACAAGTCATTTCAAGTTGTTTATCATTAGTTGATTGACAGTTTTCATCCACATGATAATAATTTTGATCCAAAATAAAACGTTAAGAGTTAATTATTTTAAAAAATATGAACTAATGTGACTATCAATCAAACATTATGAGCATTTTTTTTTAAACTTTGTACCTATATTGAAGCAGAAATAACAAGGGACGATAAACCTCAAGATCTGAAGCACCACGCTGGCCCTCACACACCATTTAATTTGGTTTGTAGTTAGCCAGCAGCTCAGGAGCAACTTATAATCTTTTTATAAAATATTTGATTTATCGATCTATTAATATAAATTTAACTATCACAAAAATTATTATTGACCGGTTAACATCTTATTGTATATAGATTATACCTTGCCATTCATTTATTATAAATTTTATTTTCTATAATCAACAAAATTAGTTATATTATTTAAACATTTCAATTTATCTAGTTGCTCACAGATTTTTATGGATTTGAACGATTATTTTGTTTCCAATGAGGAATTAATTGAACAGTTGGAATAAGATATTTTTTAATTTTTAAATTCAAATTTCTAAATATTGGGATTTCTAACGTCTTCAAAATATAATAATAATACGGGAATTAAATGTAAATTCAAGTCTAATGTTAAATATATTTAAAATATATAAATCAAATTACAAACATGTGTATGTTTATTATAAATAGATTGAATTTAACGCGTCAAGAAGTAAAGTATCAATATAATAGGAATAAATATTTACAATTTCATCTCACATGTCAAGTATGCTTGACATTATATAAATGTATAATTTAAAGATCTAATAAATATGTTTATTTAACGTAATAGAATTTTAACCTACTTTAATTAGTCAACTGAGCCTCACGTAATGATTGAATTTTTTTTAATGAATTGAAGTTTTACTTTTTTTACCAGCAAGTATGAATTTTCATAGCAAAAATTATACAATAAGAATACAATCACGTATCTCACTAAAAAGCTCTCTAAACTTGTGATGAAGGAAAAGAGTACTTCGTGATAGTATTAACGAGGATAAAACACCAAGGCAAAAATAAACAAACCAAATGCCAAAGCAAAAGAACCAAAATTCGAGCTATTAGCGCTCATTTCAAGATACAGAAACATTGACCTTTAGTAGCACAGAAACATTGATGCACTCCGCCGCAAACCTTTATCTGTTTCTCGAGCTATTAACGCTCATTTCAAGATACAAAAATACTGACCTTTAGTAGTTGAACTTCAAGTTCAGTCTATCATTGTATTGAGGATCAAGTCCCTGATTGATAAGCTATTGTCTCTAAACTTCGGAGTAATCCTGACCCTGATTTCAAAGTTAACTCAAAAGGACTCTTATGTTTCAGTGATAGAATTTGTATATTAAATAATGAATCTCTACGTGATGATATTCTTAAGGAAGCACATTGTAGCCTTTTTTTAGTTCTCCCAGGGTCGGTGAAAATGTACAAGGAACTACGGGAGTGGTATTGGTGGCCTGACATAAAGAAAGCCATCACAGAATTTGTATTTAAGTGCCTTACATGTCAGCGATTCAAGATTGAACATCGTGTCCCCCACTGGATTATTGCAACCCATTGAACTTCCCCAATGGAAGTGGGAAAGAATAACCATAGACTTTGTCAGTGGACTATCGTTGACTCCAGCTAAGCGTAATGCTATTTGGGTCATCCTTGACTGTTTTACCAAGTCAGCTCATTTCTTATTTGTCAGGATGGACTATGGTCTTCCCAAGTTGGCTGACTTGTACATCAAGAAAGTAGTCAGACTCCACGAAGTACCTAAGTCAATCATCTCTAATCAGGACCTACGCTTTACTTCTCAATTTTTGAAAATCATTGTCAGGAATACTGAGTAAATCCATAGTATTGAATTTTGGTTATTGAATCATAGCATTGCCATTGTTATCATTTGAACCATTATTATTGGACCATCTTCCTTGTTATCAACATTGTTATTGACATAGATATTGATATCATCACCGTCATCATCATCATTAACTTAATGGACGGTCAAAAAGAATAATTTAAGAAATTATCGAAAACTTTTCCCATTAAATCATTAAACATTATAAATTGCCATTGATTCCTTTTGTTATGGATTCTGGAAGATATGTTGGGAGCATATGTTATTGACTTAGGATAATCTTGGGAGAAATCCCTACCTGTCACTGAGTTTGCTCATAATAATAGTCATCAATCATTCATTAGAATGGCACTGTATGAAGCATTGTATAGTAGGAAATGTAGAACACCGTTATGTTGGTCTGAACTCGGTGAAGGCAAAGTGCTGGGCCCTGACTTACTTTAGGAAGATGAAGAATGGGTTACCATCATTCATGACCATTTGAAGGTTGTCCTCGACCGACAGAAGGCCTATCCTGACCTCAAGAGATAGGATATACAATATTCTATGCGAAAGAAAGCTTTTCTGAAAGTATCTCCCTAGAAAAGATCCTTTATTTTGGTAAGAAAGTGAAACCGAGTCCTCATTCATTGGACCATTCGAGGTTGTTGAAAAAGTTGGCCCATAGCCTATTGACTAGCTTTACCCTAAAAGTTAAGCAAGATCCATAATGTATTCCATGTATCGATACTTTGCAAGTACAGATCTAATCCACCGTATGTCATTGAGCTCGAGTTAGTGGAACTTTAACCTAACTCGACCTACGAGGAAGAACCGGTTCAAATAATTAGCAAGGGAAGTCAAGAGACTTCGAAACAAGAATATTCCTCTAGTCAAGGTACTTTGGAGAAGTCACAAAGTTAAAGAAGCTACATGGGAATCGGAAGTGACCATGAAAAATCAATATCCATATCTCTTCGATTCAGGTAAAATTCGAGGATGGATTTTCTTAAGGGGGAGAGTTATAACACCCAAAATCGGGCGTAGTCGAAATTTAATTTTGGCAACCATAAATTTTACACCGAAAAGTTAAAATATTGCATTGACCCTTGACCAAGTGGTCAATTATTGGACTATTGAACCCTAATTAAGCATTGTTACAAATTAAGAACCGTATAAGAACTATTGAAACTTGTTTTGGTGACTAAATTGTGATAATTGGAAGCATTGAGAGAAAAGTGTAAGAAATTGGAAGTTGAAGGGGTAATTGGCTAATTAACCCACCTAAGGCTTAATCATCATCTACGTGGGTAGTAATCAATAAGCTTTATGATTAAAGAAATTAAAATAAAAGAAAAAGGAGAAGAGATAGAAGTAAAAACTTACCGGGGGTAGTAATCAATAAGCTAGTTCCTCTATCATCTCTTCTAACCTCAATTTAAGCACACACCTCTATTGGAGGGTTTCAAAAAGCTTCATTCTTCTTCGGTTTAGCAATTCAATCTAGTTTCTACCGGTCAAACAAGGTGAGTCCAACAATTATTCATTGGTTCTTATGAGAAATTCATGGAGAAATCAGGTTTGGGAATTCATCGAAACCTTGATCAAGTCTCCATATATTTTAAGTCTAATTTCCTATTGATTTCATAGCTAGACATAGCTATGGACTTAATCATTTTTCCTAAAATTATTGAAGCTATTGTAACCTTTGTCTCATATTGTTTTGATTAGCTCAAAACGTTCGTAGTGGAGAATCGCTTAACCCACTGAAATTTGACAAGCAACGGAATAAGAGAATAGTTATCTGAGAACCTTAAAAGCTTCAAGGGCATCGATAAGTGTAGTCAGAGTCTCGGGTTTGGCTAGGTGCTTTCTTGATTCTATTTTCATTATTTATTTCATATCTAACATGTTACAAGGTTCCATTATATCGAAACCTCTTAGGAGATAAAATTGGGAAGCATTGGTAAGTTTATTGCATTGAATCATTGTATATCGAACCATTGTCATTGTCATTGATATCATTGAAACATTGTTAAAGGCCATATTGATCATTGTACACCGTTATTGATATATTGATATTGTCATTGCTACCGTTATTGCTATTGTTATTGTTATTGGCCTAATTAATTCGAATGGACATTGGATACAATCGGCATGCCATAGAATTCATGAGCTCATTGGTACATAGAGGACTACGGTTCTTGATCTAAGGCTCTATTTGGCGATGTTGGCGGGATGTGTTAGTTTTGTTCCTATTGGTGATGTTAGAGGATATTGACCATTCATTGTTGGTGATGTTGGTTGGGAATTCACGTAACCACTATCACATATCGATCCAAGGGTTAAGTTATTGAAATTATTGTTAAAACATGGTTTGAGATGCATTTACATTGAAACACATGTTATTGAAGTCATTGGCATTCATTGTATTATTGTTGACTACCTCAATAGGCTATATAAGCCTAATGTATCTCATTTCCATGCATTTTCAGGTTAAAGGGTTTTCGTATCGAGGATCGGGACTAGAAGAGTTCTTGGGCAAGTCACGCAAGATTCATGTAATGTAAATCTTATCTTTGAACTCCTAGAATGGTGGCATATGGTCTAAACATGTTACTTTAATCTCATTTTGCTATGTGTATTGGCTAATATGGTTTAAGTGCTTATAAGGTATATTGTAGCATGTTGGCGTCTTGGTAAAATTGGTAAAATGGCCTAGAATGCTCTAATATGTGAAAACATAGTAAATGGATTTAGAATCATATGAAATTTGGCATGCATGTAGTCTTATTGATAATAAACTTACTAGTAAAATTTGGTAATCATTAGACAAGATTAAGACCCTTAAATTGTATAAAAACCATAATAAATATGTCATTACAGACCCTACCGTACCGATCGAATGATGGCGTATCGGTACGGGCATGCATTATTGGTCACAGATTAAAGGGCGTATTGATATTGCTAAATGCGTATCGATACCAAATTTTGACACTGGAATTTTACTGTAGCTGAGTATCGGTACATGTTTAGAGCATGCCGATTCTTTCCTTAGTATAGACAGCCTCGTATCGATACGGTTATAGGCGTATCAGTACACCCTTATGTTACAAGAATCTGAGTCTTGGAATGAGGTCTTAAGTACCGATACCCTGCATCTGTACGTGTACAGTGGTTATGACCGTTTAAATGATCTTGAAGTTCTGAAATATCTTTAATCCGTATCAAAACGAACTTGTTGTTGAGATTGTTATAGTGTATCGATACGGTAAAACCCGTATCGGTATGATCTTTTGAATTTGTAAAACTTTTAAGTCATGTTAGACATAGCGTATCGATACGAGATACCTCGTATCGGTATGACCCTTTTTGCATTGTAACATTAATAACTACCATGACAAAGGCGTATCGATACGACCCCTTTTAGTATTGGTAACGACACATGTAAGTTTGTTAAAAGAAGATTAAAACTTTGTAATCAAGTCACTGAAATTATCATAGGCTTAATCGGTTAAGCAAATAAATTCCAAATCCACTAAAATTTCATATACAAGATGCTTACGCATTGAATTTCACATTGGTAACTCTAATTATTGAAAAAGCCTTGTAAATTACAAAATTTGAAATTTTGTCCCTAGAGTCGAAAAAGTTGCAGAATAACCCCTAACTGCAATTTAATTAATTCTGCATTGATCGCATTGTATTAACAACATTGGTTCATTGTTGATCGTACAAGTCACCGTCAATATTATTTCGATCATCATATAATTTATCGGTAAAGCTTTCTTACTCGTATTCCTACAGGACCAGGAAGGGGTATTACAAAATTGCATTAATTTAATTCACAATTGAAGAAGCTTATCTATTTATCATGCTCACAATGAAGAAACAACCATACCATATATCACATATAATGAAATTAGACATGACTTACCAGCCTTTACCAAACTACTCGTACTATAGAGCTCGTACCTAGACCACGTATAAAATTCACAACTATCACCATCCCATTTAGATTGAAGCTGAACCGCCTCATTTTTTTTTTATCAAAGAGTATGATTTCATTAACGAAAAATCATACAAGAGAAATATTTCTATAGGACTCGTTAAAAATCTTCCTAATCCTAGTCATAGGAAAATAGTACCCATGGAAATTAACATAAATGAGATCTACATATAGAAAAGAAACAATCAAACAAAAATGACAAACCTACACAACCTCAACCACCACTCATTGCATCATCACGGTCAACAACCACCAACTTTATAACAGCAATTGGCTTCTGATGAAAGACTATACTATCAAGCGTGTCATCTCTTAACAATTTCATCAAAAAATCTGCAACTTTATTTGCATTACAGAACACATGACCAATCTGAACAGACCAATTGCGCCGAATAAGATCCTACACATGATAAACCAATATCGAAGAGGTCGCACCACTACCACTTTGCAACGTTTTGACAACAGCCAAGTTATCCAACTCTACCCGTAGACGTTGGATTCCAAGCCTCCAAGCATGGAGAAGACCTTCATACACGCCCCATAAATCTGTGTCCAACACCGAACAAGAACCCCCAGATTTAGCATAGCCAAAAATCCAATCCCCACTATCATCTTTAATCACACCCCATACGACGCAATGTTATCAGGCTGTGCATACACACCATTCACATTTAAAACATACCACCCTGCCGGTGGAAATTTCTAATAGGCCCTCTCACGACTGGATCTACTAACCTCAACATGGGACCGAGCCCTGGAATTCAACGCCTGACGTGCTTCCCTCACTAATCGATTACAACATTCAACTATAGGCTCTTGGGGAAAATTATCCAGGTCAAAAATCATGTGATTCTGAGACGTCCAAAGTGTCCATAACACAATCCTAAATATGAATATTACATTCAAACCAGTCTGAAAAACTCAGAGAAAAAATATGTCTAACGTTCAATTCTAATCAACAATAACCAAACTCAATTCACCACCGGGCACCAACAAAAAAGGTGATCAACAGACTCATCGGCGGCACAACAGACCTCGTAGCGAGCATTCACCGCAAGATGACGACGAACTCGCTCACTATTAGCGAGAATTTTCCCATTCGTGACAAGCCACAAAAATATATTTGATGGGTTGCTGACCTTGATAGCTTGAAATCGCACGTCAAACATCCCTATCCGATCCCAAACTATGCTCGGTACGAACTACATATGTTGAATAGAGTGAAAATGCCCTACTTTCTATCCAACGCCATCCCAAGCTATCATCACGCAATGAAGGGATAATGGCCTTAATCCCAGCAATTTTGAGAATGATAATCATCGACAATAGATCCTTGAAGCTATCCCAATTCTACTCCCCTTCATTATCGACCATTTCAACAATAGGAACATGCAAAATAATATGAATGATGCCTGATAAGACAAATGTAATCAGAGGATCAATATCCATGATCCACCAATCCCGCCAAAAATTAATAATCAAACCATTACCAACATTCCAACTCACACTCGCACGAACATTCGGCCAAACAATTCTCAACCCTTTCTATAATCTAAAACAATTTTGCTGAGAAATTGTTTTTGAAATCTCATAAGTCCACTTATACTTCGATCGTAGTACCTGGACCCTTAAATGCTTTGGATTACGTAACACATTGAATGCCATTTTCATCATGAAAGCTTCATTCTGCTGATCAAGATGTTGAAAACCCAAACCCCATGCGGTCACCGGTTTACAAATCTGCTCTCAAGAAACAAGATGTACGTCTTTACGCTCATCAAGCCGGCCCTAGATAAATTTCCTTATGATCTTTTCAATCTCATCACAGGTAACCTTAGGTAAGAATGTCGTTTGCATTGTATAAGTCAAAATTACTGTCAAAATAGCCTTCACCAAAGTAATATGGCCCACTAACGAAAAAGTCTTTTCTTTCCATCCTGACAATTTATCCTGCATTTTCTATACAAGGTACTGATAGGACTCTTTTGTTATTCTAACCCCCAAATATCTCCCTAGGTTTGAAACCACTGTAAAGCCAAAATTCTTGATAATACATTCTCGCAAGCCAGTATCAATATTTTTAGACAAATAAATACTAGTTTTGGCTATGCTGACCTTGTGCCCAGAGGCATCGCAAAAAGGCTCCAACAACTGTCGAATAACCTAACGTTGCTCTTGGATGCTTAGGCGAACAACACAAAATCATCCACAAAAAATATGTATGAGATACACAGCCCCTGTCGCGATAGCTTAATTGCCTTCTACTGCTTCCCCCTGAACTGCCTTAATAATCACCTTTCATGAACATGTGGCAAAAATGGATCTCCCTGGCATAGTGAGTCTTCTAAGATCAGTCAGAATACCACATCGCAAAAAGTGTCCTCAATAAAGCCTTATTCGAGTTTATCATACGCTTTCTCAAGATCCACTTTAATAGCCATCCACCATATCTTACCTTTCTTGGCTCTCATAAAATGAATGACCTCTTGAGCGATAACTATATTATCCGTTATCGACCTCCTAAGGACAAAACAAGTTTGATTCAGTGAAATCCAATCCGGCAAAAAATGCTTCAATTTATTCAATATTAACTTCGTAATCACTTTCTAAAGCATGGTACACAAACTAACTGGCCTGAATTGATGAATATAATTCAGGGTTGTCACCTTTGGGATAAGAACTAAGATAGTTCTATTGATAGATTCCTCAATCGGGCCACATTCAAAAACACTTCGGACCATATGGCAGACACTCAGACCCACAATGCTCCAATTGCGTTGGTAAAAGGTGACATGTAAGCCATCAATATCTGGGACCTTGAAAGAATCCATCTCAAATACCATACCCCTAATCTCCTTATCCAAAACACCCATACATAATGCACCAACTTCAGCAACACGAGTTTGCAGAAAAACCCATCGATATTGTACGGAACAGCCGACGGGTGAGCACTAGTGAAGAGATCACTATAAAAATTAACTGTTATCTCCTGTAATTCCCCTTGATCCGAGCACTAAGAGTTATCATCTTGCCGCAATGCTAAAATGGTATTCACCGTTTATGACTTGATGCGCAAGTATAGAAATACTTCGTGTTTCGACCCCCAAATAGAGTGCACTAACAACGAGATTTTTGAAAACAAAGGCTATATTCCTGCTGGAATAGAGATTCAAGCTCTGCCCTGAGAGTTCTCTTTAAATCAATAAGGAAAGATGAATACCGCCTTCGTAACGCTTTGTCAATTCCATGAAGATGTGCAATCAACTCACATTTTTTTCGACCAATGTTTCCAAAGATATTAACATTCCAATCACCCACATTTGATTTGAAACTATCAATGTTATACAGAATATCACACCCAATATTCCAATTTAACGATGAAATTTTTTCAAACTCTGGATGATCTTGCCATGCGACAATGAAATGGAACAGCTGAGGTGCAGAAGACGATGTCCTCTCTTAAGGCCAGACAACTAAAGGACAATGGTCAAAACATAATCTATCCAAATAAAAGACGTGCATATCCGAGAAGGCTTAAGCCCAAGCTAGATTCATAAGACACCTACCCAAACTTTGATACAAATCGCCTCGTGCTAGGTAAATTCATCACCCTTAAACGGTAATTCCATCAAACTAGAATTAAACATGAAATCAATAAAAAGCTTGCTATTACCCAAATCGATGCATGAGCCCCTAAATCTCTCCTCGAAGCGTAGAATGGCATTGAAATCGCCACTAGCAACCATGGTCGATTACCCCAGTATTAAGACTGAGAAGTTTATCCCAAAGAAGTTTACGGTAGGCAACAATAGGACTAGCATACACTGCTATAAAAGAAAACTAATCTAAAACCATGCACAAATTGATTAGAGACCTGTTGAATGTCAACCACAACTGAATCCATCCACAACAACCAGATGTCCCTACGAAAACCCATCGCCTCAACTCTATAAGAATTTGGAAAACCCAAACACCGAATAACTTTATTAGTAACTAAACCACTAACCCAAGGTTCAAAAATCGCCACAACCTCCGGTCGATGAGCATAGGCAAAATCCCTGAAATGACTACGAAAAGAGGTACTTTCCGCACCTTGACAATTCCAGAAAAAAAAATAATCATTAAAAGATGGGAAATAAAAAAAGACAAAAACCATACTGGAGAAGAGCTTGATTCTCCTTATCCAATTCTAATTGAACTTCCATAGGCATCGACTCTCCCTTAACCACAATATCCACTCCTCTAGATTTTTTCGAGCAGGGAAGAACCAATTCCTTAACCTGCAACCAAATTTGACGATGATGATTGAGTCTCAGCAACTGTAGCATCAATTTAGTTAGAAACTAACTACAAATAATCTGCTAGAACTACTCGTAGAGATGCCCTATACTTCATAGATTTGTTAACCCGTATTCCTTTCTTAGTACCATCCACCTGAACCTTTTTAGACCCCCCACCATTCGCCCGAACCAAACCTTTTATCGCTCCTAATTTTTCTATACCATATTCCCTTATATAAACAACAGAATGGTTACCACGAAGAACCACTGGCTTATGTGCCAAGACCTCTGGGATAGCCCCATCCTTCATAGCCATAACCTTGACTCTTTTTGAACCCTTGGTGTTAGATTTTGCAATGTTTGAAGCCCCAGCTTTAACACTCGAAGGACTAGTGACTTAAAAATGTGGCACACGATCACCCACATTTTTATCTGGTACAGTTTTCAAAACTACTTCCTCATTAGATAGCGTATCATGTTCTCTATCCACTTTAAACACGTCGTTATCTAAAACTCAAAAACGAGAACCTGAAGCCTTTGTAGCACTACCCTGACCTTCAGATATTGCAAAAGGCGGCTTCTTTGGATGCCTTCATCCATGGACCATATAACAAGATAGGTTAATCTAGGCAACAGATTCACTATCCTGTTTATCTACAGCTTCTTCAAGAGCTTTAACCACATCACACATATGATCCCCATGGCCATACACTCCACACTTGTAATATATCTAGCTCAGACCTTTATATTTTAATTTTTGTAAGAACCCATAAATCCCAATGTACAACACAAGGGGTTTGTTTAAGTTGACCATAATAGCCAAGCAAGCAAACTTGCCCCTATCACCCGCTTCAGTGCTATAATCAATTTTGACCATCTTACCAATTTCCATCGCCATTCACCGAAAGAAAGCTTTGGAGTAATACTTATAGGGCAACCCATGCAACCTCACCCACACAATGGCATGAAAAGAATGTACCTCAAGCAGTGAGAATGCTCTAGACCATGGCTGCATCATAAGGTATGATCTATAAATAGTCTAGGGACCTGCAGTTAAAACATAAAAATAGTCAGACTCAAGAGAAAATCATACCAAAAATAATCATTCTCAATGTCCACCACTTGGAACTCCCTACACGGTTACCACAACGTCATGATATGATTTATCAGAGCCATATAACCTATCGTTAGGCCAAGCAGACGAACATTCATAGTTTTTCTTATACTTCAATCAAGCATATCATGAGCACGATCTGAAAATCTAATTTTGGGAAAGAAACCAAACTGATCAACCTCAATATCCTCATCTCGTATCTCAAATTCCATGTCAAACGAATTATCCCCTGTAGCCTTAGAGCTCTTCTCCTGCGCACCAGTCACAGTGTCACAAACATGTCCCTTTTACTCGGTTGGCAAGTCGTGCGACACTTGAGATGGGTGTTACCCAGACAAGTCAGACTTTCTCATGCCCCATTGTCCAAGGAGTTATCACGGTCTAGCCTTCTCAGGGTCACGATGCGCTAAGGCTTTTAGGGTTTCGAATCCCGCAGGGCCTAGCGATAGCTGCACTCTAACCTCGTACTTCAGCCACGAGCGCGATATGGGGCCCTATGGCCCCAAATCGTCCCTAGGTATTTCTCCCAAGGAGACAGTGCGCCAACCACTAGGCCCCACTGCCCGCACACCTAGGCCCCACATGGGCCTATGAGTAGGTCACTTACACCAAGGAAGCTCAATCACTAGCCCAGGCGAGGGGATGGTGGAGACCCGACACCATACCACTTCCCCCTAAAGAGCTAAATAAACTTACCAGGAATACCGTGAGTATACGTTGCTTCGTCCCAAATGAGGACACTTTCTGGATAGGGCATTCATCGTCTTCCCAAAGCATCTTAACTTGCATCCTTAACTTGGTAGCTCCTTAGAGATTGCTCATATCATCGCTCGGTCCACCATTGCTCGGTCATGAACGGGCTTGTCAAGGTTGGGTCGCAATACCATAAGGGATGGCCTTGACATTCTCCCCCACTTACTCGATCGATGGCCTCATCGATGTAGTCCCAGAAGGGATGGTTCTGACATTCTCCCCCACTTCCTCTACCGATGCCCTCATCGATGTAGTCCAAGAAGGGATGGTTCTCATTGATATTGACACCAGTTCTTCATCAGTTGTTGAGCCGATACGGACCTCTATGGTAGCACATCTTCGATTTGTACTCGATTTGATATGTTTTTCTTGTCACGCCATTTGATCATTCAAGCAACTAATTCAAGCCTCGATCCTGGGTTTTTTCTATCTCCTTTTTGACTATGTTGCACATTCGTAACCATTTAGACTGACCACAGACTCATTGTGACCCAGTTCCACCTCTATCATGTTGAGTTTTAGATCCCCCACTTTTACTCCGATTGTGGCTCGGGAAAAAGATAAGTAACAAACCATCGATCCACTCAAACAAGTGCTTTGTAGTTTCTTTGTGCTCCACGATCTGCCCATTAACCTACACAAATATAAAAATAACATACCTGCCTATGAGCAAACGTGTTATGACTCGTCACTCAATGGCTTTCTCCTCGACATTAAGCATCTTCGCCAACTTTGCCTCATCTCGTACCGAGACCTCCAAAGTACTGAATGTGTCACCATCTAGTTTCCAACACCGTATCGAATTGCACTTGCTTTTTGTTCTCCACAATACATCATGTATTATAAGATATACAAGCAATTTTATCAATGAAAACATATCCACACAAGTCTCGTATGAAACCTGGTTGGCACACATTGCCTTATGCTACCACCAATCATGGTATGCCCTTGTATGTATACCTCAAGTGTTTTGACTATTTGAGAATGCAGTCTCTACGACAAGCTAATATCATCCACTAGTGAGGTTTTCTTCTTACTCAATTATACCTGCACCATTTGCCAAGTGAATGCACATCAATATTCTCTCGAACAACCTTGCCTTTGTTCTAGTAGCAAAATAGATGGTCATATGCCCTCTACGTGTGACTTAGGTTTTCGCCGGATACCAAACTCTTCCCCATATGCCCACGACATCTAGTCAGTAGAGTATTCTCATGTAGGATCAAGACCTTTTTATTCTCTTACATAATCTTGAATAGAACCTGTATTCGCTAAATCCTTTATCTTCTTTTGAGCATTATATTCTACATTTTCAGGAAAGAATGAGTTCATTAACTCTTCCTTTAGCTCATCACATATCTTGATAGGACAAACACCATTAATAAACTTGGACTCCCACCACAACTTGACGTCCCCTATTAGATACACCGAGGCCACCGCGACCTTGTCTTTATCTGTTTTAGTATGCGTATACCGAAAATAATGCTCGATGTCGAATAAGAAATTTTCAAGCTCCTTAGCATCTCTGTTGCCTTCATACTGCTGAGGTTCCGAAACCCTAGTCCTCAGACCCTTATCTGCTATCATCGAATTGTCCATAGCTATCTGTATCAAGTAAACCTGAGTCTTGATCTCATCTAGTCTGAACTTCATATGACTTAATGCTTCTTTTGCCTTTATTACCAAAATATTTGATAGCTTGGGTCAACTCTTGCTGTGTTTCCTTTATTGCTCAAAGCCGATCATTTTATGCCATAGCTCTCATGGTAGCCACTACAGCCTCAAGTTCCTTAAACCGACTAGGGTCTATCGACCCACCATCCTGTGTCGACGTCCCAGCACCTAGGTGTGTTCTCTCTCTCTGGGGCAATACTCGTTCCACGTTTTCGCGTTTGTCACCATTTTTGTCGACACGCACATAAACATTGTGCCTGCACAGACATCGTCTTTTACAAACAGGTGTGATATTTGTATTGTGTCCTTATTTATTACATGAAGCTGACATTTATCTCTGTTGCATACGACCAGGGCTTTTAACACCTTCTAAACCTTCAAACCGTCTTGGTTCTTTAACCGATTGCCCCACATCCCTCAAGGAATTGATAGGAATACCTGCCTTCAGAACACACACAAAGAGAAAAATGACCACGACATTGGTTAGTCCAATTACATAACAATAAAAATGAAATGTACCTTATAAGTTCAATGGGATTTTCCAGTACGTCATCCACTGCAATTTACGCTCCTTATTGCCAAACTCTGGGAGGTGCTTTATAAACTCCTTGACCACCACATTTCTCTTTTTGGGTAATACTAACATATTCGTGGTAACCAGGTTTTGCTTTCGGTCTCTCGGTCCATACATCAATTTTGACCTAAGCCATGGCTTTATTAGCTCGCCCCACCAAATAGCTTGTCGGTAGTAGCCCATATCACCACTGCCCAAATTGGGGATTTTGTAACACTTGGGTGAGATATGAATTGTACTCGAACCATCATCATGTACCCATCGAGCTTGTCTGTCCCACGCTCACTCTTTGGCTATGCTTGTGAAAGGAACTCCTAAGGAGAGCTTTTCTCAGATGCACCCACATTACCAAGCTGTATCACCCTTGTGTTTCTCACCTAAACGGGTAGCTTTTACAAATAGCATTCTGCCTTACCATAGCCAACATCCCCATCAAAGGAAGATTTTCATGCCAAAATGAGTTTTTTTCCCTATCCAAGATAAAACGGTATTGACTCGCACAACCTTTGTCGTCCCATATTTGCAATCTATTGCCGAAGAATCTGGTCCAAACTACCACATCACAACACATTCCTTTTTACCTTAAAATCCAATGTGTCTTGAGAAAATTGCCATTTACGGACAAATTATTAGCTATGGGAAGCATTTCCCTTAGGCTCATTGATTTTATTTGACAATGTAACATATTTTTCCCTCAAGAACACATGGTGTGTCTACCACTAAAAGAATCCACATCAACAGGAGGGAGCATACCAAGAACTCTGCACTCTCTTTTACTCCATTATGTTTCGAGAGGGGCCACTCCATCCAGCATACAGCGATCGGCGCGATCCTTCGACCACTTCATTAAATAGTTCGAGGTCCTAAGAGTCATGTCCTGCACCTTTAGACGATCATATTGTACCAAAGTACTCCCACAATAAACGAGTTTTATCATAACCCTTTGATTTTATCAATGGACGAATCTACAACCTTGAGGAACACGACTCTGCCGCATTGATTCCCCGAACATAAAACAACTATAGAACTGCTTCAAGTTGTCTCTAACTCTTTCCTTTAGGGTTAGTACGAACCCATGACTATCCGTTGTATCAATCTACAACCATCTATACACACTTTTCTTTTCACCTGGAAAAAGATAGTTAAGCATAACCAAGCACCACAGTGCCAAGATAAACAATATTGCCATTAACTTCCATCAATCAATAATTTATCACATTACCCTGGAAACGACAAGCACCAATATGTTAGATTAACAAAAATAAGCACATTTTATGCTTCGAGCTACACACGCCCTTGTGCTAACAAGACAAAATAAACATCAATAAGCAAGGGTTACTGACACAAGGCAATGTATCAAAATAAGCATCACTATTACCGATAGCCACCATAGGGAATGACTCTCCTCTCGAGTGATGCGTAAGCATCCCCATATTGCTAGAATTTGTGCCCCCGTGCTACGAGGAATACACACTTCATCATGTCCCATAGACAACCATCAACGAGCCTTTAAAGCAACAAAAAAACATTGCTTGTGTCCCAAATCATAGACAAGCACTATTGTGCAAAGATCAATCCCGTCCACCAAAAGTTCTCGCGCTTCTTTGCGCCTCAACTCGTTCACCGTTTCGATCAGCCAACAACAATGCTACACCTATAACGAACAAATGAGCACCACTGTGCTCTAATTCACATGCGCCACTACGCTAATGTAACACATCGACACTACCTTGCCAAAACCCACCATTAGACACATTTGCGCCTTGACTAGGTCTTGATCAATCAGCATCATAAGGAGTCACCCTGCCTACTCCACTTGTGGAAGCGATTGGCGTAGGTTCTAGCCACCCTGCCTACCCTCACAAGTAACTCGACGTGAAACTAAACCACCCTGCCTACTCCACTAATGGATGCACTTGGCGTGACATTACACCACCCTGTCTACTCCTCACATGGGAACGCTTGGCGTAGTCCTCCACCCCGCCTACTTCAGTCCAAAGAGCGCTTGGTTTACTATCATTCGACCCTGCCTACTCCATTTACTGGAGCGTTTGGCGTAGAATCCACAATCTAGCACCTCTGTGCACAGAAAAAGGTCCCTCTTTTTTTTGCCTGTCATGATGATCCACTCCGCCTACTCTACCTGTGGGAGCGCTTGGCGTGAGACCTACTGATCCACAAATAGTCTAACTCTTATTTTTGCTACATATCCGTTTGGCGTCACCACGCACCACAACCACTGAATAAAGCTTTACAGTGTTCAAGTTGGCACATGAGTACTATGGCGTTTGGTTAACAAATACACACCACTGTATCAAAAGTCATAACCAAACACCACCGTCACATGACTACATTGTCCATCGTATTCTCGCTCTGATACCACGTGTCACGGGCATGCCCCTTTTACTCAGTTAGCAAGCCGTGCGGCACTTGAGATGGGTGTTACCCAGACAAGTCAGCCTTTCTAATGCCCCCTTGTCCAAGGAGTTATCTCGGTCTAGCCTTCTCAGGGTCACGATACGCTAAGGCTTTTAGAGTTTCGAATCTCGCAGAGCCTAGCGATAGCTGCACTCCAACCTCGTACTTCAGCCACGAGCGCAATATGGGGCCTTATGGCCCCAAATCGTCCCTAGGTATTTCTCCCAATGAGACAGTGCACCAACCACTAGGCCCCACTGCCCGCACACCTAGGCCCCACATGGGCCTAGGAGTAGGCCGCTTACACCAAGGAAGCTCGATTGCTAGCACATGCGAGGGGGATGGTGGAGACCCGACACCAGACCACTTCCCCCTAAAGAGCTAAATAAACTTACCAGGAATACCGTGAGTAGACGTTGCTTCGTCCCAAATGAGGACACTTTATGGATAGGGCCTTCATCATCTTCCCAAAGCATCTTAACTTGCATCCTTGACTTGGTAGCTCCTTAGGGATTGCTTATATCATCGCTCGGTCCACCATTGCTTGGTCATGAACGGACTTGTCAAGGCAGGGTCGCAATACCATAAGGGATGACCTTGACACTGTGAGAAAGGGGCCATGGTGGCCAGAGAAGATAAACGCCGGTGAACAATGAACAATAAAATATGAAAAGCTACAGTTTAATGATAGAACAAAAATAATATTTTCAACAGAGAACAATTTGTTTCTCTGTATTTTCTCTTATTCTTCTTAATCAAATGTGTATGAGATAAGCCTTTGAATAGGCTAATACAGAGTTTCAGTATAACTAAAATTATACTTTTATCTATAATTTAAATAATATTTATCCCTAATTTAAATAAGATTTCTAGTAAATCTAAACTACTGACTTAGAAATAAACTCTAATTACATATTAAATTAAACTCTAACACTTCTTGTCAACTAACACTCCCCCTCAAGCTCTAATACTTCTTGGATAACTTACACTCCTCCTCAAGCTGGTGAGCAAGTGTAGTAGAGCACCAGCTTGGATATTGGATGTGATGCCCTACTCATATTTCTTTGCTGTTCTTTAGGGAAAAAATCTCCTCTTTTTGGGACCCATTGAGTTGAACAGCTAGGACATACTCATCCTATTCTTTGAACGGCCATTGTTGAAAATTTGCAAACGATGTTGCTGGTTTCTGCATCATTCTTGAGATGTCTACCAGCTTTACTGTTGTTATTGGTTTTTGCACCCTCCTTAGATGTCTTCTAGCTTTCCTCTGTCAATGATGAACTTTTTCAGGTTTTTGCATCTTCTGAGATGTCTTCCAGCTTTTTCTGTCATTTCACGGACTAAGTAGCTGCTTCCATTCAGCAATGATCACAGGAATCTACACTCCCCTCAAGCTTGTAGTTGCACAAACTAGAATTCCAGCTTGGATCTTTAATGTAGAATCCCTTAAAAAATATTATCTAATTTTTAAGGCTAAACTAGAACATCTTATCCTATCTTTTATAATTGATGGCTGAGATAGAACCAGATAGTTTTTAAGGCTAAACTATAACCTTTCCCTATCTTTTACAATGGATGGCTAATATAGAACCAAATAGTTTTTAAGGCTAAACTATAACCTTTTCATATTTCTTTTTGATTGGCTAAGATAGAACCATTAAATAGAGAACAAAATAATAAAAGTAAACGAGTAGAAATTTCACCATAGATGTAAGATTTCAACGAGAGAGAAGCCAAGGAACGAGCGTGGCCTAATGACAACAGTAGAAAAAATGATATGCATCTAAAAAAATTAGATCGTCAATTTGATTCAGATTAGAGATTGCAGCAGTGGTGACGACATCAGGATCGTTGTTGGCTCTGATACCATGTGAGAAAAGGGCCATGATGGCCAGAGAAGATAAACGCCGGTGAACAATGAACAATAAAATATGAAAAGCTACAGTTTAATGATAGAACAAAAATAATATTTTCAACAGAGAACAATGTGTTTCTTTGTATTTTCTCTTATTCTTCTTAATCAAATATGTATGAGATAAGCCTTTAAATAGGCTGATACAGAGTTTCAGTATAACTAAAATTATACTTTTATCTATAATTTAAATAATATTTATCCCTAATTTAAATAAGACTTCTAGTAAATCTAAACTATTGGCTTAGAAATAAACTCTAATTACACATTAAATTAAACTCTAACACTTCTTGTCAACTTACACTCCCCCTCAAGCTCTAATACTTCTTGGATAACTTACAGACACACAGCAGGCAACATACGACCTTCTAGGCTTACCACAGTAACCTGTCCAGTATCACTACGACCACCGCCAGAATCCCCTATATCACCCATCAAGACATCACCAGCAGATCTCTGTGAACCTTCCTTAGTCCCTTGATCAGAGACCATGATAGCATTGGTGTCATTATGACTTTTTTCCTGTACACGTTGGACCTCTACACTAACTTACTATCGTGAACTTTAAGGTTTTCATTCTCGCTATCTATGTGTGATCTTGCCCAGAAAATCTTCCATCAATCGGAGCCTCTAAGTCTGGCGGTCTCCTCGTCGAAAGGCCACCAACATGTGCCTCAACTCTACCATGATTGCCATCAAGGCCAGAAGTTTGATGCGGCTTCGAGGTTGTAGAAGGATACGTAAAGATCATTGTAGGTTTTATTAGTCTTGGGTTAAATTTTATTTAAGAACTAATAAAAGAGAAATGATGGGTTTGGAGTGGATTAAACTTGCAACCTCCAGGTTGAAAACCCCATGGCTTTACCATTGCTCCAACCCATCTTTAGTGACCGTCTCTCTTTTTACTTTCGTACATAAACCACATAAACTTCACGACATTCTCTTCATCAAACCCCAAACCCTTCACGTTTCACGACAATAATTCCATTACACTTTGCTATTCTTCGCGATCTCCCTTCTCTAGCAAACTCGCAATATCTTTGATGATAGTCTCTTCATTTTTGATTGTAGAAGCCCTTAACAACTTTTCAAGTTCAACAGTGGCTCGAGCTTCCCTCAATAAGGCTTACTGTCGACTAGCATAAGCAGACTTACCGAAAGAACCTAATGACGCCTCTTACCCTGACCGTGATAATGCATTTCCTCAACCTCTTCCCTTGGTACAAATTCAACCACCCTCAATTGAAAACACCACATCTAGCACACTTTTTGAATTATGTCTACCGTCAAAGACTTTATGTTGTAAAGTATCAGGTAATGGCTCTACCAACACCATAAAGCCTGGCATCTATCAGCATAATTTCACTGGGCTCTACTCGTAATGACTCAAACTCCACTGGACAATTTACCAAGTTTAACTCTTTTAAACCCAACCTCACCTTAACTTGACTATCTTTATCCAAGCGCAACACTATCCCCACCTCCTCATCCATTACCCAGTCCTTAGAACTCGTTTAAACTTCTAATGCACCATTCACAGATCATTATTGTTTGAGCCACAAATCATTTGCCCTCTAAATCGGGGATCCCTATTCTCAAACACTTCCAAAATAGCACCAACATCATTATCATTCTACTGTCGGTGCTGCACATTTACCCCATCCTGCACCCCTTGATGCTTACTAACATAACCCTCCATGCTGGAATCGTTATCCTCACTATTATCCTCGGAATCACATGTCCGCTCGCAATTAGAACACAATTGCATATCTAGCATCGGCTCAAACTCAACAACACAAACCTAAAAAAACCCTATTATATCACCTAAAGATCAAAATGGGTAACTCAATACAATCTGAGGTGGCACATTAGGGTCACCAGAGCAATCCACATTAAAATTTTCAGATAAAACAAATAGTCAAACCATTCAAAACTGTAAAACAAGTTACAACTTGAAACATAAGTTCAAAATCATTCAACAATAAAATATAGTTCAGAATACGTGTTATACAAACGAGTTTCAGACTCAAATATAATTTAAAATATGATATACATGACCCATATTACACATGTACCGTACTCTCTAAGTCCCTTTGAACTAATTGGAACCTATCATTATAGTGCTTACCATTCAATCGGATAGGTAAACCTTAAGTTTTCATTTCTCAGAACGGATTACAATGCATAAAAAAGGTCATCTTCACCAATCAATCACTGGACGTGCTATGAGAAATCGAACATGTATTCATGCGATATTTTCCCTATATTGTAGAAATACCAAGAGTGGTTGTCGTACGTGAGTCAGGCTTTATATCTCGTATGGGGTATTACAATTATTTAAGTTGTATTAGTATTTTTAGGATTATAAAAACTCCCCGCCTATTCCAAATCTCTGAAGTATTACAATTATTTCATTGCCCAAGGGTATTATAGTCGTTTTGATGATTAACTATATTTTCATACATTTTGAAACCTAAGGATATTTTAGTTATTTCAAACAATCTGGTCATAAAATGTTCTTTTGGTAAATTGGTCTTTAGATATTTATTTAGGGCATTTCTAGGAAAAATGTTTTTAGACATTTATTCAAAATTTGGGGAAATTTAAGCATTTTGAAATCCCGAAGGTTAGAAACCTAATTTCAGAATTTTCCCAACAAAACAAAAATTTTATAGTTTGAATAAGATATTCTATCAGATCATATACGAATTCCCAAATCATTTCCACTTCTAGGGGTAATCAGGTTCTTTTTACACTTCAAGGGTATTTTTTCATTTTCCATACCAATATTTCAGGCATTAGATCTTTTAATAATAATAATAATTGAAAGTTTCATGCTTTACTGCTTTATCAATTATTCACTGAACTTAGATTTCTTATCGGTCATCAATAGTTTATTCTAGTTATTCTAATCTTCACCAGTTTACTTTCCCTTATTGAAATCAATCAACCCTTAAATTATTCAATGATAAGCACGTGAACAACCATTCATATTCATAGATTAACCAATTTACCAATGAGTACCGTAAAGCATGCAAGAGGTAATAAGATATTACCTCAACTTCGAGCTACATTGATCGACCTTTGAAACTCTCTTCAAACACTCTTGGCCTTATATTCGACGTCCATCGTTAACTTAGATACATAGAAATGCGAAATACATCAGAAATGTCACTTAAATACGATAATTAAATTATCTAAAAATTACTTACCAAGCTTGAATTTGGCGAAATAGCCCATAAAAATAGACTTAGGATATCGAAAAACCCAAAATAAAATTTTTTAGAAAATTCTAACTTTAAGTCAAAGTCAACCAAAAAGTCTACTATCAAAGTCAACTTAGTTCGAGTCAAAGTCAACTGAGTCAACCAAGTAAACGGGTCAGGTCATGGGTCAGAGCTGGCTCGGTTGGGTCGGGTAAAACTAGTTCAGATCTAGGTCAAGGATGGTTCAGGTTGGTCCATGGTCCAGTTCAGTCTGGTTTGGTGTTGGGTTAAACAAGCCGGTCAATACACTTGACTCTCAAGTCTGACGGGATTGGACCAAGTTCAGAGATGGACTTTGATTTTGGGCTCATCAAAGTTGGGCTCTCCACTGGGTTGTATATGATGGCCCAACATTATATACCCAATGATGTAACAAAAGAGTTAGGTTTCTTTGAACCCTTGTCGGCGCCAGCAGCTCACCGGCTGTGGATCACCAGCGACGACGGCGCACTCCAGTAACAATATCGGTGACATGAGAAATATCCTTTTCTGGCCCAAGATGGGTTTTCCAATTACAAGCAAAAGAGCATATCGGCGGCGCTATAGTGAACCTAGGGCGAAGGTTGGCATAAAAAAGTGAGGTAGTCACAACGGTGGCATCGATACTGCAAACTAACGACACACGGCGGCCGAACAACTAATAATAAGAGAAAGCTCGGTTTCTGGATGGACTTTTAGGTGGCTCTCTAAGGCAGACGGCAACGCGACTGTGCGCGTGGTGGTCAGGGTATGGTCGGGACATGACGACGCTTTAGATGGTGGCAGCGATGTTACGAACGGACAGCTCACGATGGCATAAACAACCAAAATTAGAGGTAAAAAACTTAGGTTTTTCACCGAAAACCTTCAGGTGCTTCTACACGGCAGACGACAGCGCGACAGTGCGAGTGATGGTCTGGGGTGAGTTTGCGGTGTTGCAACGGACACTTTGATGGCAACGATGGCGATCACGGCGGGGCGGTGGCTTAGATCGGGGTTGAAGGGAACGTTAAAAGTTGGCGATAGAGGCTCTGGAAATTTCTGGTGTCTCACCCTCGATGCAGATGAGATTATAGGGGTAGTTGGGTCTTTTAATTATTTAAGTTATAACCCGGAAGGGTTTTCTTCAAATAAGTTTCATAAC
This sequence comes from Hibiscus mutabilis, assembly GCA_019671005.1. Taxonomy (NCBI): domain Eukaryota; kingdom Viridiplantae; phylum Streptophyta; class Magnoliopsida; order Malvales; family Malvaceae; genus Hibiscus; species Hibiscus mutabilis. Next base: position 40,414,543 of record CM033746.1, on the reverse strand, counting down.
AGGTTCTAATAAAAAGCAAAAAAAGCTTAGCCCAAATGATTAAGACCAAAACACCTTATGCCAAGGACAGAGTTTCAAATCTCCACAGCATCACTCTTCAAAATTTCTTTTTTTTCCTATGATAAACAATGCTTAAAAGAAAGGGGTAAATCGGGCTTCAGGCCCTTAAGGTTTAAATGTGCATAGATTTGGCTTCCAAATTTTAAATTCTTGCAATCTAAATACTGAGTTTTAATCAGAATCTCCCCTACAATATTGGGCTGTTACACCTATGCCCGTAACACTAAGGCCTCATCAATCCGCTCAAGTTGATCTGTCTCAACTAAACTATGGCTTCGTTCAAATGAGTTTGATTCCAACATGAATTTCTCACATCTTATCAACGTCTCCTATAATCTCTAATTTTGTCCGGATTTTTTTTCAAAAACTTGGACTTCTTATTTTATTACTATCAATGCTTATATATATATATAATTTATTATATTAATATTATCTAGTTATTATATTAATATTATCTAGTTATTATATCATAAATATTATTAAGTATTATCATCTAATATTATTTTCTTTTGATGTTATTATCATATTTATTATCATAATTATCTAGTATTACAATATTATTAATATTATTATAATTATTATCTTTAGTATTACTAGTATTATTTTATTATTATTATTACGTTTATATTATAAATCATCTTGAAACCAAAAATATTATTGTGACTTCAAAATTTCTTTTTTTTCCTATGATAAACAATGCTTAAAAGAAAGGGGTAAATCGGGCTTCAGGCCCTTAGGGGTTAAATGTGCATAGATTTGGCTTCCAAATTTTAAATTCTTGCAATCTAAATACTGAGTTTTAATCAGAATCTCCCCTACAATATTGGGCTGTTACACCTATGCCCGTAACACTAAGGCCTCATCAATCCGCTCAAGTTGATCTGTCTCAACTAAACTATGGCTTCGTTCAAATGAGTTTGATTCCAACATGAATTTCTCACATCTTATCAACGTCTCCTATAATCTCTAATTTTGTTCGGATTTTTTTTCAAAAACTTGGGCTTCTTATTTTATTACTATCAATGCTTATATATATATATAATTTATTATATTAATATTATCTAGTTATTATATTAATATTATCTAGTTATTATATCATAAATATTATTAAGTATTATCATCTAATATTATTTTCTTTTGATGTTATTATCATAATTATCTAGTATTACAATATTATTAATATTATTATAATTATTATCTTTAGGATTACTATTATTATTATTTTATTATTATTATTACGTTTATATTATAAATCATCTTGAAACCAAAAATATTATTATTAGTATTAATATAAATAACGACCCGAAATTAGTTTTATTATCTTATATTATTATTGTTATTATTATATTACTATTATTATTACTAAGTATTATTATTATTTATAAACAAAAATAAAAACTAAAAATTAATAAAATAAAGAAGCCCAATATATTAAATTAAAGTCCATTACATAATACTGTAGCGATATTCTTTTTTACTCTAAAACGTATTCTTTCTTTCGTTTTGTTAAAAAATGTCTTCCGTGGGTTTTGTAAAAACCGTATTTTATTTAGAAATTGGAGTCGCCACCAGCCACTTAGGTAAGCCGGACACCATAAAACCAGAGATTCAAAAAACTTTGGGTTCGGGAGACGGTTACGGATGGGGAAGGATTAGCACCCCCACACGCCCAAAATTGGTACTTTAATAATTACTGCTTTATTAATATTAGATTTTTTGGATTAGAGTGACGATTAAATTAAAATTTGGTTGTAAGTGCGAGTAAATTTTAAAGGCCCCGTTATCCGAGAGTAAACGCCCAACCACCATCACTACGCTTGATACTGGCCCCGTTTACACTCGAATAAAAGGACACCGCATTGACAATTTTTATATTCCGATATGAAATCTTAGTGAGTGAGACATAAAATACGGCAAATAATTCAAATACAATAAAAATAAATATTAACATAATAGAATATTAATATAATATAAGTAAAATATCAATCTAAACGTACCTATATATATACCATGAACAAGAGAATTAACAGACAAAAAACATGATATTACGGAAACATATGTTGTAAAACATGAATACATGTGTAATACGAAAAAAAACATACACGAAGACATAAAACATATTAAAATGCAAACACATTCAAAGAGAATAAAATAGGCTACACGTTTAGAATATGAGTAAACAAGTTAACGATTGTATTCATATAACACTATACGAAAAAACGAGCATGAAATAGAGAGGTGACAATAACATATATAACACCTATGTAAAAGACCACAAATCATATTAATGCATAAATATTAAAACCTAACTACTTTGAAGCATAATAATAAACAACAATAAGGGATTGGAATGGAATAAAATCAAAATATAAGGCTTATAATCAAAAAAAATAAAATGACATTTAGGGATCTAATCAAGAACCCGGTAAAACTCATGGGGACTAAAGCTGTAAATAACCCATGCGACAAGCTCGAAATGGAAAGTTCAAAAACGCAAAGGTCCTTGGGGCGTAATTTAACCATTTGAAAATAGATTTTGAATAAATTTCGGGACGAAATTGGAAAACTTGGAAATATAAGAGGGATTAGGTTTGTAATTACCCCAAGGGGCCAGACCGTTTTGAAAATTCCCAAAACGCGGGATGGTTTATGATGCAATTAGGCCAATTTTAAAAAAGGTTTGCCTATAAATTTCCTTAACCGGCCTCCCCTCTCCCTTTTCCTCATTTTTTCAGCCTTCGGATAATATTTTCTCCCCACTCTCTCATCTTCTCTCAAAACAAACACCAAGCCCTCGATGAACCCAGAAATCGACAGTCTACCACCATCCTCACCGCCGCCGGCCGCCGCTAGTTGGCGCCGGCGAACCTAATAAAACACCCAAAACAAACCTCGCTTCAACCCGAACCTGAATCTAAACTTAGATTTACACAAAGATTCCCCCTTTTGCCTAGATCTGAGAAAATACGAGGTGAAAAAAAATGTTTTTTTAAAACAAGAACGAAACCAAAAGGGACATCTCTCTCTTTTTAGTTCACCATGTTCAGTTTTGGAAACTGAGGCGGCTTGTCATTGGCGAGGGGAGACCCACTGACGATGAGGGTAAAGAACCTATCCTCTCATCTCTCTTTCGTTATTATTTTGTACTTTTCTACTGTACATGCACGCAAGAAAGAAAAAAAAAGAGATTACCATTGAAACTTGGTGCTTCTTTTTTTGTATTTTTGTTGTTGAAAAACCTATGATCTTACACTTTTGTTGGTTTACATATATCATGTATGCTCTCTCTTGTTTGGTAAAAAACTAGTACATAAGATATATTTTGGATCTGATTTTGTTCTGACGCCTTTCCATTTCTTTGTGTCTTTGGCATGCCCGGCCATGCTTGGTGGTTGGTACGGCCAGCATGGGGAGCGGCGTGGTGGAGATGACCGCTCGGCTCCGCAGACTGGCATCTCGGGAGACGAAACGATTATTACTGCCAGAATCGTTCCTATCCGTTGGATCAGATCTGATCCAACGGTTAGGACCGCTCGATGATCAGACGGCTGAGATAAGGCCTCGATGATGATGTAGCGGCTCGAGATCGCGCCACATGGCCTGGAGAAGATGGTTGGACTTGTACGCGTCTCACACGTGCGAGTGGATAATCCAACAGCCCGCGCGTGGGCTTCACGCGGCAGATGAGGGGCCTTCATGCTTCATCTGTGGCCGTTGGATCCAGATCTGATCCAACGACCCTCGTGCAGCTGCGCAAGATGAAAAAAGGGCATTAGGGTTCCAATATTTGATATAGGTTAGGGTTTCTTAGGATGTGGGTCGGCTTGGCTGAATGGGCCATGTGTAATTAAGTTTGTGTCTTGTAATTAAGGACTAGATATCTAATTTGCACTTTAATATACTTTTTATCTTATTTTGATTTTATCCCAATATTATTAATAATAATAGTAATAATAATAATATTAATAATAATATATGCATACCCACACATATAATATATGTATATACAAATTAATATACACATGCAAACACCCACACATATGCATACATTCTCGCACATTAATTAATATCTGCATACAAACGTTAATATATGTAACACATTAATATAATATACAAACATACATGCACATATACTCATACGCACATGGTTTACGTACACATTAATCATACATATAATATAATACGTATACATGCAACAATAATATATTAATTAATAACCTAAAGTAGATTAATACAATACTTATACACTGGATAAAAATGAGTGATTACAATTGCCCCTCTTTGCTTGTTCTTGTGAAACGAGGACAAAGCAAAGACTATAAGCACTCATTTTTATCTAACTTCCCTGTTGGTAGCTTCAGGATCACATGTTCTTCTGGAACTCTCCGCTTTTCCTCAGCTAAATCTTCAGGCTCGTAAGTTCTTCCTATATAGAACTTCTTCACTTTCCGATCTTGGAAATATAGGCCATTCCTATATAGAATCCTTCGCTTTGAAGCCTCGAGTTATGAGTCCTTCCTATATAGAAATTTTTACTCTGAGACGGTAAAGCTTGGAGTCCTTCCTATGTAGAACTCTTCGCCTTCAACGCGGCGGGTTTTTCCTATATAAGACATTCTGCGCTACAGATGGATTCTTCCGACTGGGAGTTCTTCCTATATAGAACTGCTAATCTTCAAATCCTAGAGCCACCAATCCTTCCTAAATAGAACTTTTAGCTTATGAAATCTCGGAGCTACGAGTTCTTCCTATATAAAACCTCTCACTCTAAGACAGTAAAGCTCGAAGCCCTTCCTATATGGGACTCTTCGCCTTCAACACAGCGGGTTTTCCCTATATAAAACCTTATGCGTCATGGGTGAATTCCTTCGGCAGGGGGTTCTTCCTATATATAACTGTTAGTCTTCACCCTGGAGCTGCGAGTCCTTCCTATATAAAACTTTCAGTTTTTGAAGCCTCGGAGCGGTGGGTTCTTCCTGTATAGAACCTCTCACTGCGGGCATTTGAAAATATAGGCTCTTCCTATATAGAACCTTTATCTTCACATTTGGGATTCATGCCAAAATGGCTACCGATGCTTCTTTGAATCTGCAGATACTTGTCTATAATAAGACAAAATACTATGACAAATGAGTTAGCATGCTCCTGATCCTAGGGATGTCTAACTATTCATGATGCATGAGTGTCAATATCTTGGTGGGCCTTCTTTATTCCTCAGTCAATCTCGTCCCTACGTTGCTTGTTTTCCCTTTTTTTTCCTTCTAGCGGCGATACCCCTTTCACTGTCAGGTTCAACCATTCCAACCTTTCCTTTTCTGATTTTCTGATTCAGGGTTCTAAAGTGCCCTTTCAGGTTTTCTCTTTAGAGGTTTTTTTTGAGGTGCCCTTCTGGGTTTTCACCTGGGAGATCTCTCTTGTTGTCTCGAATGCTTTCTTTTAAACAAGCAGGGCGTGCGCCATTGGTCATCCTACCCTGGTGCTTGAAGCCTTCTGCCTGCCCTATTTCAACAAACGTCATATGGGCCGCCAGAGGGCAAGGTTAGATCACAGTAATGCTCAGAAATCTCTTGCTTATCATAAACCTATGTTAGCTTATTTGCATGATATTAATGGTAAATAACAAGAAGGCAAGGAATGGAAGATAAAAAATGTGATTTTATTATGATTAAGGGTTTGGAACAACTTTGGGAGAGTCATGACACACATGAGAAAAAGGAAAAGCCATACATGAAATGCAAGATCTCTCAGTATCTTTAGTATGAATGATACATGATCTCGTCAATCGGCGTAGAATTTTTCCTGAAGCTCCTTCTTCACAAGGTTCATGGGGACGACCCTTCTCTCTGGATATCCAACCTCTCAATTTATCCGAGCCGCCCTTTAAGGGTTTTCGACTCGGATCCTTCCTTTGCTTCAAGGCGCCCTATTTTGGGTTTTCGCCCTGAGCTCTCTATTTTTTTGTTTTTCTTTCTTTTTCTTTTTCAAACATAGTATTTCTTAACAGCATCGGAATTTACAGGGCTTTTCAACTCGTCTCCATCCATTTCAGTTAAAATTAAGGTTCCTCTTGAGAATGCCTTTTTTACCACGTATGGCCCTTCCCAGTTGGGCATCCACTTTCCTCGAGAATCTTTCTGAATCGGGAGGATCTTCTTAAGTACCAGATCCCCTTCTCTGAATTCTCTTGGGCGCACATTCTTGTTGTATCCCTGCATCATTCGTTTTTGATACATTTGACCATGGTAGATGGCCTTTAGCCTTCTTTCTTCGATGAGATTTAACTGGTCGAGTCTGGCTTGCACCCATTCGGATTCTTCCAATTTTACTTCATTTAAGACCTAGAGTGACGGAATCTCTACCTCAATGGGGAGTACTGCTTCGGTACCATACACTAAAGAATAGGGTGTTGCCCCTGTCGATGTGCGAATAGACGTCCTATAGGCGAAAAGAGCAAAATGCAGCTTTTTGTGCCAATCCTTGTAGGTATCCGTCGTCTTCGCGATGATCTTCTTTATGTTCTTGTTTGCTGCTTCCACTGCCCCGTTCATTTTAGGACGATAGACTGTGGAATTATGGCGTGTTATCTTGAATTGGTTGCACACGTCCGTCATCATTTTGTTATTCAGATTGGAAGCATTGTCGGTGATGATCCTTTCTGGCAAACTGTATCGACAAATGATCTCCTTATTTAGAAATTTACATACTGTAGTCCTTGTGATGTTGGCGTAAGACGCTGCCTCCACCCATTTAGTGAAATAGTTTATGGCGACCAAAATAAAACGATGTCCGTTGGAAGCCTTCGGGTGAATCTGCCCGATGACGTCCATGCCCTACACTGCAAAATGCCACAGAGAATTCATGGTGTGTAAAGGTAACGGAGGAGCGTGAATCTTGTCAGCATAAATTTGGCATTTGTGGCATTTCTTGGCATCATCGATACAATCTCCCTCCATGGTCGACCAGAAATAGCCATACCTCATAATTTTTCGGGCTATAGACAGCCCGTTGGCGTGCGTCCCACATAGACCGTCGTGTACCTCGGCTAAAATCTCCTTCGCCTCCCGGGCATCCACACATCTCAACAGTGTCTGATCATGGCCTCTTTTATATAGGATCTCCCCATCCATGATGTATCCTGTTGCCATTTTTCTGAGTGTTTTTCTGTCATTGTCATTTGCCCCTTCAGATACTTTTGGAACTTGACATATTGCAAGATGTCATAGTACCATGGGTTGCCATCAATCTCTTCCTGCACATTACAATAATGAGCCGACCTTTCAAAAGTCTGCATCTCAATGGGCTTCATTTTTGCCCCCGTGTTCGTTTTGAACATGGAAGCCAAGGTTGCTAAGGCGTCTGCCATCTAATTTTCTTCTCTGGGAAGGTAATTGAAGCTGATATTTTCGAACTCCTTGGTGAGCTCATGGATTAATTCATAATATTTGACCAGCTTCGAGTCCCTGGTTTCCCACTCCCCACGCAACTAGTAAATCACTAAGGATGAATCTCCGAATACTCGAAGTTCCTTAATCTTTCTTTTAATAGCTAAGTTCAGTCCCATAACGCAGGATTTATATTCAACAATATTGTTAGTGCAGAAGAATTCTAGTCTGCTAGTGAAGGGATAATAGACATTATCGGGAGAAATCAGCACGGCTCTTATCCCGTGTCTGAGGGCGTTGGAGGCTCCATCAATGTAAAGCTTCCATGAATTATCGTCTGAAACCTCTTCCTCGGTTGTAATGCACATCAAGTCTTCATCTGGGAAATTAAAGTTCAATGTCTCGTAACCGTCCGAAGCACGACTAGCTAGGAAATCCGCTACGACACTTCCCTTTACGGTTTTTTGGCTTACATACACAATGTCGAATTCAGATAGAAGCATCTGCCAGCGGGCCATCCTCCCCGTTAGTGCTGGCGCTTCCATTAGGAACTTCAAGGGGTCTAGCTTGGATATCAACCACGTAGTATGGTATAACATGTATTGCCTAAGCCGCTTGGTAGCCCAAACTAAAACACAACACAACTTCTGAACTGGCGGGTACCGCGCTTCACAATCATTAAACTTTCTGCTTAGGTAATAGATGGCTTGCTCCCTTTTCTCTGACTTATCGTGTTGCCCCAATACAAAACCCATTGAGTTCTCAAAGACTGTCAAGTAGAGGATTAAAGGCCTGTCTGGTACCGGCGCGACTAAAATCGGAGCATTTATCAGGTACCTTTTGATCTTCTCTAGGGCTCCTTGACATTCATCATCCCACGAGCCGGGATTATTCTTTCTAAGAAGTTTGAAGACTGGGTCACACCGATCGGTTAATTGTGAAATGAAACGAGAGATATAATTTAGCCTCCCCAGAAAACCACGAACCTTCTTCTGAGTGTGGGGGGCTGAGAGATCCTAGATGGCTTCCACTTTATCTGGATCGATCTTAATCCCTCTTCTGCTCACCACGAACCCCAAGAGTTTTCCAGAAGTAACGGTAAATGTGCATTTGGCAGGTTTAAGCCTCAGATGGTATTCCCGTAGTCTTTGGAATATTTTCTTAAGTTCTGTAGGTGCTCATCTTCTGTTCGGGACTTAGCGATCATGTCATCCACGTATACTTCTATTTCTTTGTACATCATGTCATGGAAAATAGTCACCATTGCTCTTTGGTAAGTTGCCCCTACGTTCTTGAGCCCGAAAGGCATTACCCGGTAACAAAAAGTGCCCTACATGGTTATGAATGTAGTTTTCTCCATGTCGTTCGAGTCCATCTTTATCTGGTTGTAACCTGAAAAGCTGTCCGTGAATGAGAACCATGAGTGTCTCGCGATGTTGTCAACCAGCGTGTCGATATGTGGCAGAGGAAAGTTGTCTTTAGGGCTGGCTCGGTTGAGATCCCTGTAATCTATACACATACAGACCTTTTTGTCCTTCTTCGGTACTGGTACAATGTTTGCAACCCATTCAGGGTATTTGACCACTTTCAAGAAGCCAGCATTAAACTATTTTTTACCTTTTCTCTGATCTTTAACAACATGTCTGGTCTCATTCTCCGGAGTTTTTGCTGTATTGGTTTACATTTCGGCTTCGTCGGTAGTTTGTGCACCACTATGTCAGTATTCAAACCTGGCATATCTTGATAAGTCCAGGCGAAAACATCCTTGAATTCCTGAAGTAGGGTTATCAGTTCGTGCCTGGTTTTTGAGAAAAACGTCGTCTCTATTTTTACTTCTTTTCTCTCTTCTTCAGTCCCCAAGTTTACAACTTATGTTTCTTCTTGGTGGGGCATGATTTGCCTTTCTTCGTTGGCCACCATTCTCCTCAACTCTGCAGGGACCTCACATTCTATCTCATCATCTTCTTCCCCAATTCCTTCTGAGATCTCGGGGCATTCAAAATTTACTTCGGGATTGGGTTCAGCATCATTCATACAGTCGATCATGAGAGACTTGCATTAAATGAGAATGAATGTATTGGGAAAAGAATGGTTTTATATGAAGTGATTGAACATGAAGAATGAATGAATGAAATAAATGAAACGTTTGCCATTTAAGAAAACGGGGAAGATATTTTTATTTCAACAAAAAGTTAACATAGGTGCCCTATACAAGAGATCCTCATTGTTTATGGGCAAAAACAAAAAGGTTGATTCGGAGCATTACTCTGGTCTAGTCCTAAAAACCACAGGTAGATCAATGTGGCTCCAGTTATCAAGAGTTTCCCCGGGATGGCAGGGGCGGACGTTGGTCAACATATTGCTGACTTGGTCATTTCCAGCTATCATGTTGATGGACATCCCCTCAAGTGATTCATTAAATATTTCTTCCTTGTTGAGTACGTCATTTTCCTTAATTACCTATTCAACCTCCTGTCTTGGTTGGTGTTGCGCGTAATAAGTGCTACGCAAATGTGCAAGTATACACGTCGCAAGTTATAGTATAAAAGATATCGTCTCCACAAGGATTGGTGCCACTTCAAGAATCTAGTCTCTTGCACTGTAAAAAGTAAAAACACAAATAAAGGATTATAGGAGATTAACTAATAACTAATCTAGAAAGCAATAAAGTAAATGAAAAGATGAGATCAATTGAGAGAGAGATAGGCCAGGGTATCGTGAGTTAAGGTGTGATGGCCGATTGGATCGTTTTGGTAAAATAGTGCACGGGCAACTAGTTGCCGTGGCAACTTGCACAATGGGGTTGCCTTGGCAACTAATCGATGGTTGCCTGGGCAACTTAGTTAGGCAACTACTTGGGCGTCTGGGCAGTAACCTTCAAGGTTCGGCAGAGCGTTCTTCAATGGTTTCTTCTTATCCCTAAGTCGAAACTCTAGCTACTTGTGCATGCCTTGATAATACATCCCTGCGTGAATCAAGGGTGACTAACAATCAATTTTGCGCTCCTCTTAGCCGTTGAAATCCTTAACTTATTCTTAAACCGGATTAATCTTCACCATCAATAGATTGAATAAAGATCATATTCATTCGTTTCTTGAATCTAACTCTCCTGATATTAGATAAATAGATGAAATCACGAGATCCTCTCCCAATTCACTCGTAAACAAGAATAAGAACCAAGAATGAATAAACCTTGAAATAGAAAAGTGCAAACTCTTATTACCTAAACAAAAACCAATAGTTTCTCACAACCACAAAACACAATAACCATAGCCAAGTAGATTTAGTTCATGGCTAGGTTCCAAAGAAACACAAGATAAATAATCCCTAGCATGAACCCAATCGAACAAGAAAGAAAATGATGAAGAATGAGGCTTGTCGAAATCCTCCTTGCCCTAGATGCTTGTATAAAATTCTCTCCTCTTGCCCTCCTTGGACTTGTCGAAATTCCCCTATCTTTCTCTCTATAGATTGTCGAAATCTCCATCTTATTTATAGGGCTAGACCAAAGTCCTTCTTTGAGGAGGAAGTTAAGTTGGAATTAAATTATCTTTAAAGAATATAATTCTTTATTATAATTATATTCCTACTAGAACTTCTCCTATCTTCTTGGAATTTAATTCTTCTTTAATCTCTGCATGGAAATCAAATTCCTTTGGGTTTGGGCTTTGCTCCACGTCATCTTGGGCTTGTCTAGTCATCAATTTCGACTACCATATCACTTTTTCTCTTGTCGACAATTGCCATGGCAACTAGCTCGGCGTCTCTTTCATGCATTTCCCTGGCAACTAGCTCGGTATCTCCTTTGGCAAATGATCCTGCACATACACACCAAAGCAGCATCTTTTCCCACAAAAACTACCAAGTTATGTAATCAAGCTCAACGATGGAAGGAAACATGGATTAATGCATGAATGGCTAATTATACAACTAATATGAGCCTAAGTCTAACAATAATATGAGTAAAAAGGGTAAGAAAAATAGTACTTTTGAACACTTATTAAACCCCCAAACTCGAACTATTGCTTGTCCTCAAGCAATGCAAACTCATAATTACCTGCCAAGACTTCAATTTTCACAAACTTAGCTTTGAACTTGATTTCAATTCTCTGAACCGGGGCACAAAGTATGATTGGCTTTTTATTTTTCGAAAAACTTAGGAGTTACTCGGAATCAAACTATAATGCTTGTGAGTGTGTGCGAAGTTGTGTGCAAGTTGATTTTTCGGATTCTATGCAAACAAGAGGTTGTAAAATTACTCCATTGGGTTCTTTTTAACATGTTTTAACTAGAGCCAGTTTTGGGCACCTCTAGTGTTTTATTTTTAGTTTTATTAAGTTAATTTATTCGACTAGAGCCAGTTTCGGGCACCTCTAGTTAAAAATTTTTTAACACATACTAGAGCCAGTTTCGGGCACCTCTAGTGATCAATTTTTTTAGCACATGCTAGAGCCAATTTCGGGCACCTCTAGCATTCATCCATTTTTTATTCTAATCCCCCAATTTGTTAATTATCAACCTAAGTTCACTAGAATTCCTTAAATCAATCAAACCACAACAATGTTTCATCAAATTTAGCATTATAGTAAAATTCTAAGTTTTTCCATGGTTATCCTAGAATAAAAATTCTATCAATTAAGTGCATTGGCAAAGTCATCATCGGATATTCATCAAATCTAAGCAATTCTTGTTCCAATTAAAGGCATGGCAAGCAATTTATGTATCCTAAATGTAATACTTAAGATGAATGTAACTAAACATGGTAACTACTAATAACAATCCCCCCCAAACTCGAGTAAGGCATTGTCCTCAATGCATGCATTAAAGTAACGAAAAAAATGCATACGAGGACTTACTCCGAGAGTTCGTCATCGTAGATGATTAGTTTCCTTTTTTTCGGTGTCTTGATTCTCTTGCTTGAATGCGATGGTTGTTTTCTTGTTGCCGGGATTTCTTTAGCTTTGGTTGCCGTGGCATCTTCAGGGCTGGTTGTCGTGGCGTCATCTTTTGCGGTTGTCCTTAGCATGATGGTTGTGAGTCTTGTTGTGGAAAAGAAAACAAAGAAAACCTGAAAACTAAAGATAATGAAGAAAAATAAAATATCTCCTAAAAAAATAATAATAAAAATAAAAATGAAAATAAAAAGAAAAAAATATTGAAAGGAGGCATGCTCATGCATCTCCTAAGTTGACCACTTCCTTGTTACGTTCCACATGGGCACCATTGTAGTGCATCAATCTTTGTCCATTAACTTTGAATTCATGGTTTTCAGAGATGAACTTGATTATCACAGCACCATGGGAGAATGGTTTGATGACTTCGAATGGTCCCGACCATCTTGATTTCAGCTTTCCCGGGAAAAGTTTTAGCCGAGAATTGAATAGGAGAACTAGTTGCCCTGGCGTGAATTGTCGTGGCAATAGTTCTTGTCGTGCCATCGCTTTGTTTTCTCCTTGTAGATTCGTGCATTGTTATAGGCGAGTGCAGGAAATTCTTCTATCTCATTGAGATCCATCAAACGCTTTTGTCCGGCACTTTCCCAATCCATATTCACGGTCTTGATTGCCCAGTATGCCTTGTGTTCGATTTCCACCGGTAGACGGCATGTCTTGCCATTGACAAGTCGGAAGGGGGACATACCTAAGGGTGTTTTGAATGCAGTGCGATATGCCCAAAGTGCGTCATCTAGTCTTAATGACCAATCCTTCCCAGAGGGATTTACAACTTTCTTGAGTATACCCTTCAATTCCCGGTTAGAAATTTCTGCTTGCCCGTTGGTTTGTGGGTGATATGCCGTGGCGATCTTGTGTGATATACCGAAGCGTTGCAACATCTTGGCAATTAGTCTGTTGTCAAAATGCTTGCCTTCGTCACTGATAATTGCTCTCGGCATCCCAAACCGTGTAAATATGTTTTTCTGCAAGAATCGTTGCACGGTCTTGGAATCGTTGTGGGGAACTGCAGCTGCCTCAACCCATTTAGACACATAGTCGACGGCAAGTAGAATGTAGAGGTTGCCGAATGAAGATGAGAAAGGTCCCATAAAATCGATCCCCCATACATCGAACAATTTCACTCGATGATGTTCTGGAGCGGCATCTCATGTCGTCTAGAGATATTGCCCGTCATCTGGCAACGATCACATTGCTTGTAAAAGTCTTGGGCATCTTTGTACAATGTTGGCCAATACAAACCGGATTGCAGAACCTTGGTCGCGGTATGAGTTCCTCCAAAATGTCCTTTATAGGGTGAAGAATGGCATTGCCGGAGTACATTATGTTGCTCTTCTTCAGGGACACATCGGCGTATAACCTGATCTGCACATTGTTTAAACAAAAGAGGCTCGTCCTAAAAGTAATGCTTAGCATCATGGCGGAACCGCTTCTTCCCTTGGTGAGTAATGCCGTAAGGTAAAATACCACAAACAAGGAAATTAACTAAATTCGCGTACCAGGGAATTGCCGAGGCATGTGCTGCCGTGGCGACTGCTCCCAAAATTACCGAGGCATGCGCGTCAAGGGCTGCTGCAGCGTCGAGAGTTACCGAGGCGTGTGCATCTATGGTTGTCGAGGTGTCAAGGTTTGTCGAGGCATACGCGTCCATGGTTGCCGAGGCAACTAAAATTTGTTCATCTGGGAATGCATCGCATATCTCTATATCCGCGTCCTCCTCCCTTTTGTGTTCTAAACGTGATAAATGGTCGGCCACTTGATTTTCTGTTCCTTTCCTGTCCTTAATTTCAATATCAAATTTTTGTAAAAGTAATATCCAACGAATCAAACGAGGTTTAGCATCCTTTTTAGCAAATAAGTATTTGATTGCCGAATGGTCCGTATGAACAATTACCTTTGTACCAATCAAATAGGATCGGAATTTGTCAAATGCGAAAACTACAACTAGTAACTCTTTCTCCGTTGTTGTGCAATTCACTTGAGCACTATCAAGAGTTTTACTAGCGTAGTATATCACATGGAAGGTCTTACCTATGCGTTGGCCTAGGACTGCTCATACCGCGAAATCACTTGCATCACACATGAGCTCAAAAGGTAGGGTCCAATCTGGTGGAACGACAATGGGTGCTGAGGCAAGCTTTTCTTTTAGGGTTTCGAATGCTTGGGTGCAAGAGTCATCAAAATCGAAGACTTTATCCTGTTCAAGCAAGTTGCACAAGGGTTTAGTGATTTTAGAAAAATTATGAATGAACCTCCTGTAAAAACCTGCATGTCCGAGAAAACTTCGAATTCCTTAAACCGAACTTGGTGGGGGTAATCTCTCGATCGCGTCTACCTTGGCTTTGTCTACTTCAATTCTCTTGGATGAAATCTTGTGGCCGAGCACTATTCCTTCATCTACCATAAAATGGCATTTCTCCCAATTGAGGACTAAATCCGTTTCTTCACATCTTGCCAACACCCTCTCTAAATTACCGAGACAACATCGAAGTCACTACCAAAAACCAAAAAATCATCCATGAAGATCTCAAGGAAGTCTTCGACCATGTCTGAAAAGAGTGCCATCATGCATCTTTGGAAGGTTGCCGGGGTGTTACACAATCCGAACGGCATCCTTCGGAAGGCATAAATATTGTATGGGCATGTGAAGGTTGTATTTTCTTGATCTTCTGGTGCTATGGCAATTTGATTGTAACCTGAATAACCATAAAGAAAATAATAAAAAGGGTTTACCTGCAAGATGGTCAAGCATTTGATCAATAAAGGGTGATGGGAAGTGATCTTTCCTGGTGGCTTTGTTTAGCTTTCGATAATCCATACAAACCCTCCAACCGGTCACAGTCCTGGTTGGAATGAGTTCATTATTTTCATTACTTACCACTGTTATACCTCTATTTTTCGGTACACATTGTACCGAACTTACCCATGTACTATCAGAGATAGGGTATATAATGTTGGCGTCAAGCCACTTGATGATTTCTTTCATTACAACCCCTTTCATGGCATGATTCAGTCTCCTTTGGGCCTTAATTGAAGGTTTGTGATCATCTTCCAACAAAATCTTGTGCATGCACACTGCCGGGCTAATTCCCTTCAAGTCGGCAATTGTCCACCCTATTACCTTTTTGTGTAGCTTCAGCATCTTGATCAGCTTCTTTTCCTGCTCAGGCTGTAACTTAGAAGAAATAATTACAGGTAATGTATTATCGGTTCCTAAGTATGCATATTTTAGTTGCTCTGGCAATTGTTTCAACTTAAGAATCGGTGGTTGTTCAATAGAGGGTTTTTCGAGCTTACCTTCCTTACCTGAGTAATCTAGTGGTTCAAAGTATGTACCTGGTCGATTGACTAGCCAATTTTCCTCTTCTTGTTGTTCCTCATCGACTGGTTCTTCATACTCCTCAGGTTCCTCTTGATCGGCAATGTAGTTGCCGAGGCAACTAAATTCCTCATCGAAGTTAAACTCTGTCGTGGCATGAAGAAGTTGGCATTCTTCTGGATCATCGGCATGCCTTAGTGTTTGGAACACATTTAGTTTAACTTGCTGGTCATTCACCCTCATTGTGAGTTCTTCATTTTCAACATCGATCAAGGTTCTCCCTGTTGCTAGGAATGGTCTCCCGAGAATGATGGGTGCATGCTCATCTGCTTCACAATCCAAAATAATAAAGTCAGCGGGAAAAATAAATTTATCAACTTTTACCAGTATGTCCTCGATTTTTCCCTCTGGATGCACATAGGATCTGTCGGCTAGCTGTAGCATAACTGTTGTAGGTCTTGCCTTCCCGATTCCTAGTTTCTGGAAAACCGATTTAGGCATCAAGTTTATGCTAGCCCCAAGGTCGCATAATGCTTTCCCGACATAGTGATTTCCAATGGAACAGGGTATTGTGAAACTTCCGGGATCCTTCAACTTGGGTGGCATACGATTGTGCAACATTGCCATGCATCCCTCTGTTGCGGCAACTGTTTCAAACTCTCCTAGCCTTGTTCTCTTGGACACAATGTCTTTAAGAAACTTGGCATAGTTTGGCATTTGTTCAATTGCTTCCACCAATGGCAAGTTGATGTGGACTTGCTTTAGGATATCAAAAAACTTCTTGAATTGGTATTCTTGCTTTTGTCGCTTCAACCTTTGTGGGAATGGTGGTGGAAGTCAGATATCTTCAATCCTTTCATTGGTTTGAAACCTGATTGACGGCATTGCCGGGACAACTGGAGTTGCCGAGGCGTTATTAACTGGGGTTACCGAGGCATGCTTATCGCAAGTTGCCGAGGCGCCTTTATCGTCGGTTGTCGAGGCATACTTATTGCCGGCTGCCGTGGCAATTCCTGGTTCAGTATCTGAGGCTTTGCCGCCAAGATTCGTCTTGATCTTTTTGTGGAGTTTTGTTTGACGAATGGGTTTGAACCTCTCTAAGTTGTTGGCCACTTCTAGTGGTGATTGCCTTACATTGCTCATGGCCAGTTCCTCTTGCGACTTCAGTATCGCTAGGTAAACCTCCTTGCGGTCTAGTATTCAGATTTTGAGCAAACTGTCCGACTTAATTTTCCAATGATTTGATTGCCGCCTCTTGGTTTTGCAATCTCATCTCGGTCCTGTTAATAAAAGCATCAGTTCTTTTTATGAAATTACTATTCTTAGCCATATAAGATTCAGTTTTCATCATAAAAGCATTTAGAGAATTTTCCAAAGAACTAGATGTTGTCGGTTGTTGCTGCGGCAACTGTTGCCGTGGCATATTCTGCTGGAATCCCGATGCTTGTGCATTCTGATTGTTCTGGTTTAGAGCATTGTTGGGATTACTCCATGAAAAATTTGGGTGCTTCTTCCAAGCTGGATTGTATGTATTGGACATCACGTTATTGCTCCGATTGTAATTCCCCACATAGAAGCTGGATTCCGGATCCTGCATACATTCAGAAGAATTATGGTTGTCACCACATAACTCACAAAAAGAATCCATTACCTTGACTTCATGTGTGTTGTTTGGTTTTTGCATGTTCTGGACCATCTTGGTTAAAGTGGTCAATTGTGCCGAAATTGAATATGATGATCCTAGTTCATGTATTGTGGCTTGGTGTCTAACTCCTCATCTTCTAGTAGATGGGAATTGATAATCATTCTTGGCCAGCCTGTTTAAAATTTGCATTGCTTCTTCCGGCGACTTATCTAGGAGTATACCGTTTGCCGAGGCATCTAGCATCATCCTTGTTGGTGTATTCACGGCGTTGTAAAACATTGTTACTTGAGTCCACACCGGGAATCCGTGTAGGGGGCATTTGTGTAGAAGTTCTCTATATCGCTCCCAAGCCTCTTACATGGATTCATCATCTGCTTGCCGAAAAGAAGTAATGTCGTTACGGAGCTTATCAGTCAAATTTGTAGGATTAAATCTAGCAAGGAAATCACGACAAAGATCAGTCCAAGATGCTATGGATCCGGCAGGAATGCTATTCAACCATGCTTTCGCCCTATCCCTCAGTGAATAGGGGAATAATCTTAATCGTAATACATCGGGGGTGACTCCGTGTATCTTGAACTAGTTGCAAATCTCGAGGAAAGATTTCAGATGTTGTCGTGCATCTTCAGTTGTTGAGCCGCCAAATTGACCAATTGTGTTGATCATATTAAACATTATCGGTTTTAACTCAAAGTGGTCGGCTTCAATTTCAGGTGCGACAACTCCTGGATTAAGTCCATCAAGATCTTCTTCAAGATAGTCTCGAATAGTTCTATTTCGTGCAAGAATCACTCCTCCTCCTGCTAGAACATCTTGATTCATATTGCCGTCTTGATTAGCCATTGCTACTCTTATCCTTCGTCTAAGTCTTTGTAAGGTTCGTTCGATTTCTGGATCAAAGGGATATTCTGGTGTAGTCGGTCTCGCCCTGGTCATATACCAATGCAAAACTAAAGTTTGTTAGCCCTTTGAATTTTAAACAAGAAAAGTAAAAAGAAAGTGCAAAAAAATAAAAACAAAGTCGCTATTGCCAATCCCCGGCAACGGTGCCAAAAACTTGTTGCGCGTAATAAGTGCTACGCAAATGTGCAAGTATACACGTCACAAGTTATAGTATAAAAGATATCGTCTCCACAGGGATTGGTGCCACTTCAAGAATCTAGTCTCTTGCACTGTAAAAAGTAAAAACACAAATAAAGGATTATAGGAGATTAACTAATAACTAATCTAGAAAGCAATAAAGTAAATGAATAGATGAGATCAATTGAGAGAGAGATAGGCCAGGTTATCGTGAGTTGAGGTGTGATGGCCGATTGGATCGTTTTGGTAAAATAGTGCATGGGTAACTCAGTTGCCGTGGCAACTTGCATAACGGGGTTGCCTTGGCAACTAATCGATGGTTGCCTGGGCAACTTAGTTAGGCAACTACTTGGGCGTCTGGGCAGCAACCTTCAAGGTTCGGCAGAGAGTTCTTCAATGGTTTCTTCTTATCCCTAAGTCGAACCTCTAGCTACTTGTGCATGCCTTGATAATACATCCCTGCGTGAATCAAGGGTGAACAACAACCAATCTTGCGCTCCTCTTAGCCGTTGAAATCCTTAACTTATTCCTAAGCCGGATTAATCTTCACCATCAATAGATTGAATAAAGATCATATTCATTCGTTTCTTGAATCTAACTCTCCCGATATTAGATAAATAGATGAAATCACGAGATCCTCTCCCAATTCACTCGTAAACAAGAATAAGAACCAAGAATGAATAAACCTTGAAATAGAAAAGTGCAAACTCTTATTACCTAAATAAAAACCAATAGTTTCTCACAACCACAAAACACAATAACCATAGCCAAGTAGATTTAGTTCATGGCTAGGTTCCAAAGAAACACAAGATAAATAATCTCTAGCATGAACCCAATCGAACAAGAAAGAAAAAGATGAAGAAGGAGGCTTGTCGAAATCCTCCCTGCCCTAGATGCTTGTCGAAAATTCTCTCCTCTTGCCCTCCTTGGACTTGTCGAAATTCCCCTATCTTCCTCTCTATGGATTGTCGAAATCTCCATCTTATTTATAGGGCTAGGCCAAAGTCCTTCTTTGAGGAGGAAGTTAAGTTGGAATTAAATTATCTTTAAAGAATATAATTCTTTATTATAATTATATTCCTACTAGAACTTCTCCTATCTTCTTGGAATTTAATTCTTCTTTAATCTCTGCATGGAAATCAAATTCCTTTGGGTTTGGGCTTTGCTCCACGTCATCTTGGGCTTGTCTAGTCATCAATTTCGACTACCATATCACTTTTGCTCTTGCCGAAAATTACCATGGCAACTGGCTCGGCGTCTCCTTCATGCATTGCCCTGGCAACTAGCTCGGCGTCTCCTTCATGCATTGCCCTGACAACTAGCTCGGCATCTCCTTTGGCAAATGATCCTGTACATACACACAAAACACACCAGAGCAGCATCTTTTCCCACAAGAACTACCAAGTTATGTAATCAAGCTCAACGATGGAAGGAAACATGGATTAATGCATGAATGGCTAATTATACAACTAATATGAGCCTAAGTCTAACAATAATATGAGTAAAAAGGGTAAGAAAAATAGTACTTTTGAACACTTATCAGTTGGCAAAATCCTCCGGAGACAAAAGTGGTTTTCAAACTAGGGAAGGACATTGGTCTCCATGGAATGTATTTTCCCTTAAATCTGGCTTTTCTCTGTTCTTCTTTTCTCTTGTATTCTTCTTTTCTTTGTTGGACACTTGGTTTGTAACCCAACCCAAAACGGTCCTTCTTGGTTATCGTACTTTTGGCTCGTAGGCTCCCTTGCAATCTTTTCCCTAGCCGTCTTCCTGCTTTGGCTCCTTGGCCCAAACTTTCAGCAACGGTCATCTTGGTACAATTAGATAACCTGGGATAGGGGATTCGACTACCTTCCGCGACGAATGTGGCATTCACTAGCTCTAATGCTCGAAAAGAGCATTCTTCAGCATCCTCATCATTTTGAATGTATGGGGCATCTGATGTCACCGAAGTAATAATTGCCTGCTCGACCTCTACTGTGACCAACTTGCCTTCGATCACGAATTTTAATTTCTGATGTAGTGATGAGGGGACAACTCCTGCAGAGTAGATCTATGGCCTTCCCAATAAGCAGCTGTATGATGGTTTTATGTCCATCACCACGAAATCAATCACGTACTCAGTCGGCCCGATCAATAGAGGTACCTCAATTTTTCTCAGTATTCCTCTTTGTGTGCCGTCAAAGGCTCTCACAGAGTTATGGCAGGGCTTTAGGAGAGAACTATCTATTGGTAGCTTTTGCAAGGTCACCATAGGCAATACGTTCAGTGCTGACCTATTGTCAATCAATACCCCCGGTAACACATACCCTTTATAGTGGGTTGTGATGTTAAGAGCTTTGGTGGACCCCATTCCGCTCTCGGGGATTTCATCATCACTGAATGTTATATGGTTATAGGCAGTGATATGCCCCACTATCCTGTCCAGTTTTGATACAGAAATGTCTTGGGGCACAAAAGTCTGGTTTAGTACTTTTAATAGTGCCTCACGGTGTCTTTCTGAACTTAAGAGCAACTCTAGCACTGTGATCCTAGCCGGTTGCTTTCGTAGTTGTTCCACTATGTTGTACTCGCTATGTCTTAGGAACTTTAGAAATTCTTTGGCCTGGGCCTCGGTTACTGGTTCATTTATCTTTGGAAGAGGTTTTCCGCTGGATATCTACGTGGGGGTAACCGATATATCCTTTCCTTTATCTTTGGCCGCTTTAGTAGCCCTGAAGGTCTCAGAGGAGTAACATCTGCCGCTCCTTGTGAAATGGCCCACCTCACCGACATTCACATCACTCTTACCTTTCTCGTCTTTCGGTGTAAGCTCTTTTACCTCACCAGATTCTGGCTTTTCTGGCATGGTCACATTTACAGCATAGTTCTAGGGAGTTTGCCGTATATCCTTGAATGGGAACGGGGATGGTGCTGAGATGATGATCTTGGGATTTATCTTAGTAGTTTCTCCTTGGGAGGCACCTGCACTCCCCGGCCTGGAGGAGAAGATAAGAGGTTTATTTCTCCCGTACTTAACATTGGGGTTGTCCGTCATATGTACGTCTGACCCCTTCTTTCCCGTGGGCTTTTGGATGTCGTGTCCTTCGTCCTGATGGAATTCGCAATACACTTCACATCCCTTCTGTATTACTACCATGCCTCTATCGATCACATGGGCCATGCACAATTGTTGAAATACCCACCGCAAAGGAGATTTGATTTCTGACACACCATCCTTAATCTTCCTGGTAAAGCATTCCTCAATAACATTTACTCCCATGTTCCCATGATTAGGCAATGGGTTAGTAGCTACGCTTGGTTCTTCAAACTTCAATATCCCAGAAGCGATTAAGTTCTGCACAAGCATTTTGAAAGCAAGGCAATTCTCGGTGGGATGACCAGGGGCACCACCGTGATAGTCGCAATACGCGTTCGGGTTATACCAGGACGGGAACGACGGTTTGAACGGAGTAACATAATATGGACAGACCAGGTCTGCTTCATACAACTGAGAGTAAAGCTCCAAGTACGGAACGGGTAGTGGAGTAAAAGTTTGCATCTCTTTCTCTTTTCTCGGGGTTCTCTCTTCTCTTTGATTCGAGTTTTGCGCTTTCCTCGTATGTGCTTGTGGCTGCAAGACTGTAAAATTCTTCGGGGCAGTGTAAGTACTGGCGGCGTTTACCTCATTCTTCTTGTTGTACTTTCGAGATCCTTCCCCGCTATCAATTCTACCGCTCTTAATTGCCAATTCAAGGGACTCCTCAGTCCTAATCAAATCAGTAAAACTCTGTGTCGTGTTATTAATGAGGCGATCAAACAGTGTCCCCTTCAAAGTATTAACGAATAATGGCGTAATTTTATGTTTCGGGGGGTGGCTAAATTTGGGCATCCACTTCCCGCCACCTCTGAGCATACTGTCGTAAACTTTCGTTGGACTTCTGCCCCATATTTTCCAACATAATTCTACTGGGGGTCATATCTATTACGTGCTTGTATTGCTCGATGAATGCTCTTGAAAGATCTTTCCATGTTTTAATATTTACCCTGCTCAACTGGGTGTACCACCCCAACGCCGCCCCTGTTAGGCTGTCTTGGAAACAGTGAATTAATAATTCCTCATCCTTAAGATAGGCCGCCATCTTCCGGCAATACATTGTTACGTGTGCGGAAGGACGCGTGGTTCCATCGTACTTGTCGAACTCTGGTGTTTTAAATTTTGGTGGCAGGACAAGGTCGGATACCAGACTCAAGTCACTGGCATCATTTCCTGATTCTTACATAGTTTGCAAGGTTTTAAATCTTTCTTCCATGAGGCGAAACCTCTCTTCCCATTTCTTTTCTACCTCTATCCTAATCCTTTCGACCAAGTTCAGGTTTGGCACCTCCTCCTCATAGAGTGCTTCGGTATCAAGGGGTTGAGTCTCAGATGCCCCTACCTGAAGGTTAGCTGACATCCCAGCAGGGTCGATATATACCTTTCTAGCCGGATTCGGCGTAGCCAGTTGAACCTTACTGTGAACTGGGGTACTTTCCGGTTCTTGAGCAGCTTCTCCTTCAACTCTCTTTTTGAGGTTCTTAGCCAACAATGCGGTTATGTCAGACACTATCAACGCTTGTGACTGAGCAATCTGGTCACTGAGGCTTCTTTGGGCCTCGTCAAATCTTACCTCGAGCTCTCTTTGTCCCTTTTCTAGACTGATTATTCTGTCTTCCATGATCTTACTTTGTAGTCGGGTAAGATATGGATGATGAATGATTGCGGCTTAACTTCTATTTTCACACTGCCACAATATTTATAACATTAATATGGTTGCAAGGAAAATAAATGCGTGTATAATGATGTGAATGTCATGATGCAATGCAAGAATGTATACAGATAAAGGTACTGATTCCACAGGTAATCACCCTTTTGAACTACTTCTACGGGAATTAAAGGATCTAGATTACAATAGATTTCATATTACAAAATGAAGGTCCCTAATACAAAAGAGTCTTAATTACAATACAGAACCCTACAGATAAGCCCTAGCTCTATCTCCTAATTTTCCAATAGCCTTGAGCAGCTTGATGAACCTGGGAGCTTCTTCCATGTCTGGGGCTATGAAAGGTCGGAGTGTTTCAGCTTCGACGGTCAAATCATTCACATGCCTGGCGACCCGCTGTATGTCCACCATTAGGTTCGTGTAATATTGGTCCCTATCCTGCACCATCCGGGCAGCGTCACGCAGTCTTCTTTGCCAATAAATGTCCCATCCGGCTGCAGCCTCTTCGAATACTCTGATTCTTTCCTTATAATCCTAAATAGTTGCTTCAAGGGACTCAATTCGGGTTCGTAACGTATCTACTTCACGCTCTATTTCTTGTAGCTCAGTAAAGCCATTCCTCTGACAGTAAGTTCGAAAGGAGTGTTCTACTTCTGCCACCTTTTCTTCTAACTCGACATTCTAACTTCGGCTCTGATCCAAACTTTGGATAGTGTCGTCGTACAACCTTTGCATCTCTAACAGTCTATTTCGGCTACTCATGGACATTTTTTTCCAAGCGGCGACGTTTTCTCTCTCGTGGTTGACTGCTTGTTTTCCTTTGCTAATCTTTTGCCTAGTTCTTTCCTTTTCTTGGTCAATGGCCTCCTTGAAGGACTGCCTTTCTTCCTCAATAGCCAACCGACAGCTTTCTATCTTCTTCTCGATTGCTCTCTTGCTGATTTCTCGTTCTTCTTCCACCAAACGGATATCATTCATTCTTTCCTTTTCCACAGCTATGAACTGACTTCGGCCCGGCTTTCTGTATTTTCGCTTGGAGTAGGAGGGTATCCTTTTGGTAAAGAACGTTCTTCTCGCTCAAAGCCGCATTTAATTTCTTCAATTGCCTAATGATCTCATCTCGCTCGTCGACCTCTAGGCTCACTTTATAGAGCTCACTCACATGCTGAGTTTGTTGGGTGTTCATTTTCCTCTTAATTTCTTCGAGTTTATTCCGTAAGATATCAGTTTCAGACGGTACCACCTTTGTAAGCTCCTCAAGTGACACAATCGGTCCCTGATTGGATTCAGGAATCACATCATTAACCCTCAAACGTCTCCAAAGATCATAGTCTGGGGTGGTCATGTGTTTGGTGTCTCCTTCCACCCTGATCTGGAAACAATGGTCCCAAGCCCTCATGATAGTCTGGACTTTTTCCTTAAACTCACCTTTGAAAGGAAATTCAGTTTGGATTAACCCGGCAGTATTGGGGATGAACTGTCGTGATCCGAATTGTCAGGACACCAAAAGCGGAGCACAAGCAATCCCTTCATGCAGTCCCAACATCATCAGCCAGTCAAAATCACCGCAACTGTACAAAAAGTAATTAACTCTACCGAGCCACGGGACCCGCCATACTATGTCTTCGTATTGAATGTTCCTGAAGAAACTAGACCATTTTTTCGTTTTCAAGTTCTCTCGCCACTCTTTTACTAAGTACTCCCGTAAGAGCGAAAAACCTTGGAAGGATATCCCTGGTAGGACCCTTTTCGGTGTCTTCCACATGTGGCTCTGAACCCATACCTGTAACAGCTGTGCACACCCCCTGAAACGTCCTTCTTCGTGCTTTCGACTGGCATTTAAAGAAATGAAGGTCTCGGCCAAGATTGCTGGTACTGGATTTGCCCGCCGTTTCATACGCTCGAATAGATCTAGAATGGCTACATCAATGTTTCCAAGAGTTCTTGGAAAGATTACCAACCCATATATTCCCAAGGCAAACATGTCTATCCTTTTCCCCTCATATGGATGTGCAGGTAGGATGTCTCGAATGTTCTCCCATGCAAAGACTGTACTGTCTCCTCGAAGTCGGATCAGGCCATTAACCCAATCGTCACTCATCCCGGTAAAGGTTTTGAGCTTCAAAGTGTAATTCTGATTCCTCAGAGGTTTTACGTAAATACAATCTTCCTGAACGTTCTTCTGATTAAGTAAGGCGGTGTACTCTTCTGTTGTAGGCATCATGTCCTGTCCATTGAAGGTGAAGCAGCAAAAGGCCGGATTCCAGAACTAAAAAATAGCTCAGAGTAGGGGCTGGTTGACCCGAACGTATAACAATTGTGCAATGTCGCCATAACTATCACAGAACCTATCTTGTAGTCTTTAATCCCATCCTTCCCAAATACTTTGAAGATCCTATAAGTTGTTCTGCTGAAGACTCACGTAGGTGTACCCTGCTACTACGCGCTCGCTCAGTAAACTGTCCTCTTGGGCCTTCTGGTTGACTTCTGACCAATGCCTGATTGACAAGTTAAGCTCTTCTTTCCTAAGACACATTTTTTCCATAGTGAAAGACTTTCTGATTGGGCTAACCACTTGATCCAGTACCTTTATGTAATACAAATGCAATAATGTATGAAAAAAACAAAAGCAAAAAAAGAAAATAAGTCAGTACCAGATAGAATTAATGAATACATAAATAAAAGATGAATAAGGTAAACAAACAAAACAACTATATTTATCCTGTCTAAAACACCTAAGGTTATCCACATGGCTCTAACGGTGGGTTTCTATGTTCTCTATATGCAGTTTTGGTGCTAGGAGGTACCCGAATTGTCCTTGTTGTCCCCTACTAAGGGTAGCAAGGCCCCCGATCATCACCCATTATAGGCTCCTTTCAACCGGGTTCAATTCAGGGGGACCCATTCGCTTATGCCTGCACGAAGGAACAATATTCTTACGAAAGCATAAGGTACTCGAGCCCTGAAGGTACTTGCTAGGCCTACACGGGAGAACGATATCTCCACGAAAGCATTAGCGTTTTCCCCCCACTTAAAAATGGGTTTATATGCCATATTTTAAATGCGTTAAAATAAACGCGTAATTATAACTGAATGTTAATTTAATAGTCACTTTAATCCGAAACTTCTAATATTATTAAAGCGGTAATTATTTGAAAAAGCTTGACTCTCTTTATTTTGTTAAAAAATAAATAAATCCCCAGTGGAGTCGTCATCTGTAGCGATATTCTTTTTTACTCTAAAACGTTTTCTTTCTTTCGTTTTGTTAAAAAAATGTCTTCCGTGGGATTTTGTAAAAACCGTATTTTATTTAGAAATTGGAGTCGCCACCATCCACTTAGGTAGGCCGGACAGCATAAAACCAGAGATTCAAAAAACTTTGGGTTCGGGAGCCGGTTACGGATGGGGAAGGATTAGCACCCCACACCGCCTAAAATTGGTACTTTAATAATTATCGCTTTATTAATATTAGATTTTTCGGATTAGAGTGACGATTAAATTAAAATTTGGTTGTAAGTGCGAGTAAATTTTAAAGGCCCCGTTATCCAAGAGTGAACGTCCAACCACCATCACTACGCCTGATACTGGCCCCGTTTACGCTCGGATAAAAGGACACCACATTGACAATTTATATTCCGATATGAAATCTTAGTGAGTGAGACATAAAATACGGCAAATAATTCAAATACAATAAAAATAAATATTAACATAATAGAATATTAATATAATATAAGTAAAATATCAATCTAAACGTACTTATATATGCCATGAACAAGAGAATTAACAGACAAAAAACATGATATTACGAAAACATATGTTGTAAAACATGAATACATGTGTAATACGAAAAAAAAACATACACGAAGACATAAAACATATTAAAATGCAAACACATTCAAATAGAATAAAATAGGCTACACGTTTAGATTATGAGTAAACAAGTTAACGGTTGTATTAATATAACACTATACGAAAAAACGAGCATGAAATAGAGAGGTGACAATAACATATATAACAACTATGTAAAAGACCACAAATCATATTAATGCAGAAATATTAAAACCTAACTACTTTGAAGCATAATAATAAACAACAATAAGGGAATGGAATAGAATAAAATCAAAATATAAGGCTTATAATAAAAAAAAATAAAACGACATTTAAGGATCTAATCAAGAACCCGGTAAAACTCATAGGGACTAAAGCTGTAAATAACCCATGCGGCAAGCTCGATATGGAAAGTTCGAAAACGCGGAGGTCCTTAGGGCGTGATTTAACCATTTGAAAACGGATTTCGAATAAATTTCGGGACGAAATTGGAAAACTTGGAAACATAAGAGGGATTAGGTTTGTAATTACCCCAAGGGGCGAGATCGTTTTGAAAATTCCCAAAACGCGGGATAGTTTATGATGCAATTAGGCCAATTTTAAAAAAAGGCTTGCCTATAAATTTCCCTAACCGGCCTCTCATCTCCCTTTTCCTTATTTTTTTCAGCCTTAGGATAATATTTTCTCCCCACTCTCTCATTTTCTCTCAAAACAAACACCAAGCCCTCGACGAACCCAGAAATTAGCAGCCTACCACCGTCTTCTTCGCCGCCGGCCGCCGCTAGTCGGCGCCGGTAAACCTAAAAAAAACACCCAAAACAAACCTCGCTTCAACCTGAACCTGAATCTAAACTTAGATTTACACAAAGACTCCCCCTTTTGCCTAGATCTGAGAAAATACGAGGTGAAAAAAACATTTTTTTAAACAAAAACGAAACCAAAAGGGACATCCATCTCTTTTCAGTTCACCATGTTCAGTTTTGGAAGCTGAGGTGGCTTGTCACTGGCGAAGGGAGACCCACTGACGACGAGGGTAAAGAACATATCCTCTCCTCTCCCTTTCGTTATTATTTCGTATTTTTCTACTGTACATGCACGCAAGAAAGAAAGAAAAAGAGATTACCACTGAAACTTGGTGCTTCTTTTTTTGTTGAAAAACCTCTTATCTTACACTTTTGTTGGTTTAGATATATCTTGTCTGCTCTATCTTGTTTGGTAAAAAACTAGTACATAAGATATATTTTTGGATCTGATTTTGTTCTGACGACTTTCTATTTCTTTGTATCTTTGGCATGCCCGGCCATGCTTGGTGGTTGGTACGGCCGACATGGGGAGCGGCGTGGTGGAGATGACCGCTTGGCTCCGCAGACTGGCGTCTCGAGAGACAAAATGATTATTACTGCCAGAACCGTTCATATCCTTTGGATCAGATCTGATCTAACGGTTAGGATCGTTCGATGATCATACGGCTGAGATGAGGCCTCGAGGATGGTGTAGCAACTCGGGATAGCGCCACGTGGCCTGGAGAATATGGCTGGCCTTGTACGCGTCTCACACGCGCGAGTGGATAATCCAGCAGCCCGCACGTGAGCTTCACGCGACAGATGAGGGGCCTTCATGCTTCGTTTGTGGCCGTTGGATCCAGATCTGATCCAACGGCCCTCGTGCAGCCGCGCAAGATGAAAAGAGGGCATTAGGGTTCTAATATTTGATATGGGTTAGGGTTTCTTAGGATGTGGGCCGGCTTGGCCGAATAGGCCATGTGTAATTAAGTTTGGGTCTTGTAATTAAGGACTGGATATCTAATTTGGACTTTAATATACTTTTTTATCTTATTTTAATTTCAGCCCAATAGTATTAATAATAATAGTAATAATAACAATAGTAATAATAATATATGCATACCCACACATATAATATATGTACATACAAATTAATATACACATGCAAACATCCACACGTATGCATACATTCTCGCACATTAATTAATATCTACATGCAAACGTTAATATATGTAACACATTAATATAATATACAAACATACATGCACATATACTCATACGCACATGGTTTACGTACACATTAATCATACATATAATATAATACGTATACATGCAACAATAATATATTAATTAATAACCTAAAGTAGATTAACACAATACTTATACACCAGATAAAAATGAGTGATTACAAATACATGTATCAGGCCCAAAGCCCTAAACCTAAATAACAAAAAACCCTAATTTTAATATGCCCTACTGCTCTTTTGGTTTCTGCGCAGCTGCCCCATAACTGTTGGATCCCAAATTAGGTCTAACGGTCCAGAGATGAAGTGGAATGACTCCTTAGGTCCCCATGTGCCGCACGCACGCTCGTTTAGCTATCCCTACGTGCCCACACGTAAAGCTTATTCAGTCCCCCACGCGTACGTGGAGCTCACGCTCGTGACCCTTCCTCTCCTCCACTCTTTCCAGCTCCTCTGGTCCCCTCCTCAGTCATTTCTGTCACCAAGTTTGGCATATGAATCTGGCCAAAAAAAACGGAAGCGGCAGCAAAATAGAATTTCAGATACATGCAACTATAAAAAATAGAATTTCAGAGACAATTTCAGATTAACAGATGAATCCGGCCAAACAAACGAAGAGTAGCCAATAAGGATTTAGACAACTTTTTCCTTCTTTTAAAATTTCATGTAATATTTGGGTATAAAAGAGAACCCAACAACCAAATGTAAGGGGATTCTGAATTCAGGCATTGAGGCATCAATACAAAAAGAGAAAGCATTTCCAAAGGTTTTTTATATTCGATAAAAAATGGAGGGCAAAGGGGTTATGGTTTATCTTCGGATCTGAGGGGCGTTCATCCTTCACCTGAGTTTTATTCTGTTGGTGATAAGCCCCTAACCTCTTTCGAGGTCATGCACGGTGAGCCGTTGGGAAGGCAATTTTAAAAACAATTTTTGATTCGATTTTTTAGAGAGGGTTTTCGAAGTATTTTTTGAGCCTGCTGACGCCTGTGAGCGGCAGTCGACGCAGCGGAGAGTTGACAATTTTTGAGTTGAAGAGAGAGAGTTCTCCTCTCTTTTTTAGAATGGGTAAAAAATAATTTTTTTTTATTTTTTTAACTTATATACTCGGTCCTCAAATATTTGGTTTATTTGCACTTATAAACCCCTCTGCCTCTCTATATTTACTTCTGAAAGCCATTTTGCATTTTCAAACCATGTCTGCGGTCCCTCCAGGTTTTCAAACCTTTACAATTTCATCACTTGTGAAAATAATACTGGTTTTCAGAGGGTTAATAGCCCTCTCAATCCCTAAAAATTTTGTTTTTGTTTCAATTTCACCCTTAAATTCGTTGGTTTATTTGTTCTTCGCCCTTAATCTCCATGCATTTCTTAAATACAGCACCGTTCTTTATCTTTTTTATTATTATTATTATTATTATTATATGTTTAAATATTAATGTGTTTGTTTGATAATATATGTGTTTTTTTGTTTAAATCGTTGCTTTGTTCGATCTATTTTAGTTGCCAAGTTTGTATGTTTATTTAGTTTCTTTGATTGCTTATTATGTTTTTATGTAGGTTTATATTATAGGTATACATACCATATGTTCATATTTCACAATATTATACATATAAAAGTTGTTTTTATGAAGTAAGTACATATATTATTAGGTTTTATGGTATAATACATATCGTTTTGAAATTATGTATATATGTTTTAAAACTAAACCTTTTTAAATATATAATACATATTATAAAGTTACAAAATGATATGATACCTTTTTTATCCTGCCTTGTTTTTTTAAGTTGCATCCGATATATAAATTGTTAATGTTTTATCTTTTTATTCGGAAATAAGCGTGGCTAGTACCAGGCGCAATAGTGGTAGCTTTTTCGTTTATTCTCGAATAACGGGTCTTTAAAATCTACTCGTACGTATAACCAAATTTTAATCTAATTGTCAATTTAATTCGAAAAATTTAATATTAATGAAGAGGTAATATTTTTTTTGTACCAATTTTGGGCGGAGTGGGGGTGCTAATCCTTCCCCATCTATAACCGACTCCCGGACCCGTTTTTATCTCTGGTTTTATTTTTTGTGTCTGTTCTACCCTTTTAAAGTCATCAGTGGTGATCCCTCATTTTATTTTCAAAAATATGATAGAATTCTCCATTTTCAAATATTTTCAAAAACTCCGAGATTTCTCCAACTTTCTCCAAATTTTATTTAATTTCCCTTTTTTGTTAAAAAAATATAGTTTTCAAAATTCAAAACGCTAATTTATTTTAATTCATTTTTTATAAAATCAAATTTATTTTTTCAAACCTCGAATTTTACCGAATTTTAATTTTTTAATTCTTTTTTTAAAAAAAGGTCGCTACACCCCACTGCCCAGCTACGTTAACAAAAGTTCCTTTCGACCACAAATACGTCGGGACTCTACTAATGGACAACCAAATCCTCCGAAAGCTTCTATCCAATTCGGTTTCCCAATTTACCACCTTGAAAAAACACTTGCTTAACGCCCTATTCTCATGAACATTTCGTCGAGTATCTAAATTAGAAAATATTAGGAGAACTCTCAAACCCATAATGCGCATCAATGAAAAACCAACAATTTCAGCATCTTTCAATTCTTGTGCCAACGACGCAATCTCCATCAACACTTTGCACCACGCAATTGCACAGAATTGAAGTATTCCAATTTTATCATCGTCCTCCACACCCTGTACAATGTCACTATCATCCACCAGAATGGAATCCCTCACCGTAGCATTTGGGTCATCACCGCCTACCTTTACCGTCCTCGCTTTTCGCCGTCAATCAGAATCTTATGCGGTTCTTTGTGCAAATGACACACTCAATCGAGAACCATAAATCCAACTTCCATTCAATCTCTCTATCGCCCTCCTTGTCGCCGCCTTCAACGCCATTCGTACAAAACCAAATTTCGCTCCATCTCTTGCCTTTTTCGACGGGACAAATACATCCAGAACCTGACCATGTCGATCAAACACCTGCCACACTCTTTGTCAATGAATTTTATCCGATAGATTCTCAATGTAAAGTGTTCACACAAGACGGCGGCTGATGTGGGTCTCCTCCATTTACCCTAATTCATCCTACTACTAAATCTATTGATGTTTTACTTAATAGTGTATTTTTATATAATTATTGATATTCAATTTATTACTAAATTAATTTAGATCAAAGTAGTACATATATTAATAAATATTATTATTGTCTCAATTTAATTTGTTTTATTTAAAGTTAAAATTTAAATATTTGGTTTTATTTAAAAACTTAATATCTCACGTTATTAAACTAACTAATAATTAGTTAATTGACACACTACATTTTAATTTGATTAGTTAGGCATGTAAACGAACACAAACGAATGTATGTTCATGTTCGTTCGTTTAATTTTAACCAAACAAATGAACTATCACGAACAACTAAACGAACATAATTTCTTGTTAAGGAATGTAACGTGTTACTGTTCGTTCATGTTCATTCGTTAAAATGATACCGTGTTATTGTTCGTTCATGTTAGTTTGTTAAAATGATAAGCGAACGTAAACGAACGAACATAAAAGGACAATTGTGAATAAATTTAAACGAACATAAAAGAACAAACATATGTGAATAAATTTATTTTTTTAAAAAATATAATACTTTTTATGAAAAATAATAAATATATATGGATATATGTGAATAAATTTACACGAACATAAATGAACGAATTACCGAACGTTCACGAACGAGCCATTTTCATGTTTGTTCATTTAATTAAACGAATAGAAAATCTTGTTCAGGTTCGTTCATTTAATAAATAAACAAAATTTTAGCCGAACAGATGACGAACAGTTCGCTGAATGTTTAGTTCGTTTACAGTCCTATGATTAGTTGACATTGTATTTTCTTAGTTTACAATACACATAGTACATAGACTCATCCCCACCCGTAAATAGAAAAATATAAATCGTTTAAGCATGTTCGATCCCATATTTTCCTGTATATTATACAAACAACAATGTCAATCGAGCTATACTCAATCGACAATTGAATTGTATTTTGGTTTTAATTTCTAACTCCCCTCTCATTATA
Organism: Hibiscus mutabilis; assembly: GCA_019671005.1. Taxonomy (NCBI): domain Eukaryota; kingdom Viridiplantae; phylum Streptophyta; class Magnoliopsida; order Malvales; family Malvaceae; genus Hibiscus; species Hibiscus mutabilis. The sequence goes on along the minus strand of CM033746.1, from coordinate 40,381,416 downwards.
GAAAAATAACCTATTTTAAACAACTAATGTGATAAGATATAATCATTAATCAACCATAAGAAAAATATTTGAACATTTTTTTAATATATTGACGTGATTATATGATAGTATTTGTTCATATTTTTTTGACTCTTTGATAAGACACGCGCACTGACAGGATTGTCGATGTCCTACAAAATAAAACTGATTTAGCTATACTAACTTGTAGTGATAGTGAGATCAGGTTGAATCCCAAGAGAGCTAAAATTAGAATCTCAATGTTAAAACAATAAAACTAAAATTGGGGGGGGTTGGATTATCGAATTAAAGACGATCGAGAAAATAACTAAAAACTAAATATTAAAATTAATAAAAATTAATCTTATCGAACTGTCAATTCAAAGGTATGATTTTCATCCAACCATAACTTTGATCACAAGCTTAAAGATGAATTTCTCATATCCAAGTAATTAGTCTACTTGGGGAACACCGCAACAAGCAATTATTCTCCTTTTGTAATTGATTAGTCTACTCGTGGGAACAACATAACAAGTATTTAAACCAAACCTTACCATTAAATAAAATTAATGAAAGCATTAAGATTCATGAGAATGACTAAAACAAAATCAATCTAATTAATCTTGTACCTTTATTTCTCTAGGGACTATCATGCGTGATGTGTAGTTTAATGAACACAAAACATGAGCCTTATCCTTTGCTACTTGCGTCGTGGATTGCAATAGAACATTCAATATCAAATTAAGGCATCAATTTAATCAATATCAAACATTCATAAAAATAAAAATAAGAAATAACGATTACTTGGATTAAAAGAGAAATACTAGTTTAGTACAAGTCTCACAAAATTACAGCGAAATCACTTCACCCTTTAATCAAAAATAAAAGCTTAACCACATATAGTGGAATAAGAATACTAGAGAGAAGAGCCGTCGAAAGATTGATTCTCAAATGCCCTCTAAGAAGCCCCATGATCTCTTTATATAGAGAGCTAAACTCTAACCCTAAAAGTAAATCTCCTTGAATTGAGTTCTAATCAAATAAAGAAAGATAAAATAAAGGGAAATCTAAATAAATTAACTTCTCTTTAATAAAAGAGATTGATTCTTGGTTCAACACTTCTAAAATAATGGAAGTATTCAGAAAGTGAGCTTCATCTCGGTTTTGATTCCAAAAATTCGAATTCTTCACATCAAACACCAGTCTCGCACCAGTCACAAGGTGTGGTCACGCCTTATCGAAGATGAGCTTTTGCCCAGTTCTACTTTCTTCCAAAAGACATGATTTTCACTTGGGAAGCTAAAAACATGCTTTTGAGTTGAATTTCACCATTGCATCCATATTTTACCTCTTAAATTAAAACAAACATAATTTCCACAATTAAACTCAAAATATACTTATAATATTAATGAATTAATCACAACAAAGAGTATATAATTATAACCTATCATGCACACACCTTACACATAAATATTTAAACCCAAATTATCTAAAATAAATATCATTTTTTTTCACGGGGACTACTCGTGTGATTCAACACTTTTTTTAATCTTATAAAAAAATATTTGCTAAATAATGTCTAGATTTTTTCCTAAATGAAACATGCAAACATATCTTCACAATAAAAAATTTAAAATCTAGAAAATAAAAATTAAATGATTCAGATTTCCAAACAGAAAAGTGCTGCCCTACTTCCTTCACTATTGAGCAACCTCTCTCTCTCTCTCTATTTCTCTGTACCAAATGTGTAAGTATATAAAGAGCCACCGCCCTCATCCACCATTAACAGTCATGACATTCAAACCAAAGCACTGCCTCATCTCTTTCCCACTATTCCACTAATCGATACCAAAGAACGAGGCGGTTTCCCCTTGAAACCACCCCTTTTAAATCATCTCTCTATGGACCAATCCTCTTTGTCTCACCTTCCCCAAGATACCATTGCCACCGCTAAAACCACCACCACAACCTTCACCGATGACCACCACTCCAAAAGCTCCGACTCTGAAAACATTAAAAGCAACAACACCAATACCAACCCACCAGGGGGCAACAACAATAGTAGTACCTCTACTGCAAGGAAGTGTAAAGGCAAAGGTGGCCCGGATAATAACAAGTTTAGATATAGAGGTGTGAGGCAAAGGAGTTGGGGTAAATGGGTGGCCGAGATCCGTGAGCCTCGCAAACGTTCAAGGAAATGCTCGGGACTTTTGCTTCGGCGGAGGACGCGGCTAGAACCTATGATCGCGCTGCTATTATACTCTACGGTTCCAAGTCTCAGCTCAATCTTCAACCCTCCGTCTCATCTTCCTCTTCTTCATCGTCGTCGTCTCGTAATTCTTCTTCTTCATCGTCGTCGTCTCGTAATTCTTCTTCTTCATCGTCCACTCAAACTTTAAGGCCTTTGCTTCTTCGTCCTTCGGGGTTTTCTTTTAGTTATTCGAACCCTAGTTCTCACCAAGCTTCTTTAATGGCCTCATCTGGGTTTATGCCGTATGGGGCTTATCCCCACTCTTTGGTTTACCCGTCCATGGTGCAAAATCCCCAGCAAGGGTTTCATATGGTGCAAGAAATCGAACCTAGTGTTGTTGTTAACCCTAGTGACCCGACGGGGACAACCTCGTACACAACTAATCCCCAACCCCACCCTCAACAACTACAACACCATGATCATCATCAACAAGGTTATTTGTACGAGGATGTCAACTCCCTGGTGGGTTCCGTTGGTTCGAGTTTGTCCTTGTCGTGTCACACATCGGTTGCACCGGTGGGTCCGGATCCGGGTTTGACAGTTGGACCCGGATCTCCATCCATATGGCCTTTAACAAATGATATCGATGAATACCCACCACCTTTCATATGGGATTACATGGATCCTAATTTCATCCTTGATTTTTGAGGGGCTTGAAAAATCAAAAGTTCTCTTTAGATGCACTTTCTTGCAATTATGCATGCAAGTATTTTTCAAGGGTTTTCTCCATAGTTTCAATGGATCTTCAAAAGTTGGACCCTTTTGAAAGATGAAGGTCCAAAGGGAAGAACTGAATGTGTGTTTTAGCCAAAGGGGGTAATATTAATATCTAGGGTTTCTCCTATATATCTATAATACTACTCAAAGAGCAAAGTGCAAGATATTGTTTTTATTTTCATTATATTAAACAGTTGCATGTATTGTCTTACACTGCCTTATGGAGGATTATTAGGTGCAAGTTTGAGAGATTTTCAAGGTATACAAGGCAAAGGTAAAGTTGTATTTTATTCTTTGATTTTTGTGGGATTTTGGTGGAGGGTAAGTTGAAGACTTTTGATTTAGGGTTTAAGCCTAATTTAATAAAGTTGGATGTGAGATTTCTATCTTAATCTTCTCATCAATTTAATTAATGGTAAGAAAAAAATTATGATTTATTTTTCACTTCAGATATTTTATTTAGATATTTTATTTTTCCATATCATCAATGTTAGGTTTTGAGACTGTTTTTTAATAATGTTATCTTTCAAGTTTTGATTATTGGATTTTCTTTTGGAAGTGAATTTTCTTTTGGATGTGTAGTGTGATTTACACTTGTTGGTATTAGTTAAATCCATTTTATAATCTTGTCTTGTGATTGCAAATTTCATACTAACTCCTATGCAAATTCTTGAGTTATTTTTAGCTAAAATATTTTGGTTCACCTGTCTTTTTTCTCTCCTTTGGCAAAAATATTTGGGTTGATCTTTTTTTTGCCTCAATTATTAATTATTTTCATTAGTTTGGTTCACTTTTATTTTCTTGTAAATTTCATTTCATCTCATGTGCATATACTTCTGTTATTTTTAGTTCATAATTACACCAGAAAAGAATTGTCTGCACTTTGAAAGCACTTATTTCCTGCATTTATGCAGTCTTGCTAAGTTTCAAGGAAATTTTGCCTGGACTTTGGAAATTTTCCTAATGTCTTGCTTTGAATTATATTTGCAAGGATTGTCAACTTTTTATCCTTTATGTTTTATGTTTATAGTTGTCAAATAATGTCATCTATAAACTTTTAAATATAAGCTTTTTTCTATTAAAAAAATACAAGTTCTTTTATGAAGGAACTTAGTGTTGATTTTTTGGAATGACTAAAGCTAAAAAATTTGTTTTAGAATGGTTTAAATAAAATAATTAATTTCTAAGAGGGACCAAACGTACCATTTTTCATATCTAATTCCGAAAGTACTATTTTATTAATTAAATCATTCAGTAGGCTGGAATTAAAATTTTAATATTAGGGAGGGATTAAAAATGAAATTATCTTATTAACCAAGGATTAAAGTGTGTTTCTTCCTTTAGCTTCATATACTGAGAGTACAATAAACTTTATCATACTTGTTAGTGAATTGTGTAATACTTTGAAAATTTTAAACTCTTATATAGTTTATATATTTTTTATATTTTTTTTTATTTTCAATCGATGACCTAAGTTGACATTTTACCTTTAAATTTTAAATATATTTTTTATTAGTTCGCACTTTTTGACATAAAATCTTGAGTTGTTTCGGGTTATATTTATACTTTGTCCAACTTAATTTCTATATTTTCCTTTTATATCAAGGTTGTGAAAAAAATTAAGGGTTAAATTTGTAATTTTTCTTGTTAAATATTATGATAAACATTATTGCAGCAAATTTAAGAATTAAAAAATAATAATAAATGATATGCATGTCGACAAATTTTTAGGTCAAAAGGGTATTTTTGTTCTCGAGTTCGATTCAAATTAGTAATATCGTTCTTCGCGCGAAAACGCATTTAATTAGGTCTTTCAGTTTGTATATTATAACAAATTAGTCCCTTGACTGACGTTGACAATCAAAACCGTTAATTTGACCGTTATTTTTTTACACGTCAATTGTCTTCTCCATATGACATGTCATGTCAGTATTAAAAAATTAAAATAATGACGTAACTTAAGTGTTGATGTAGTAAATAAATAAAAAAAATAAAATCTAAATTATTTTATTTTATTTTTCTCTCTTTCACCACCAAAACTTCGTCCAACTTAATTAGTATATTTTCCTTTTATATCAAGGTTGTGGGAAAAAAATAGGGGTCACATTTATAATTTCTCTTGTTAGATATTATGGTAAACATTACTGCAACAAATTTAAGAATTTAAAAGTAATAATGAATGAGATGCATGTCGACAATTTTTTATTATCAGTATACCGAATAATATTTTTTGTTTTAAAAAAAAAATAGAATTCTGATTAATCAATATATTAAAAACGAAATCATATATTTATTTAGTTGTAAAAAATGAATCAACGATCTCAATTTATTGAAATAGGGTCATGAAAAGAAAATAATTATGATCGGCTGGTCAGAGCTTTTTCACCTACTTTTTTTTTTCTTAAATTTTGAATTCTAAATTTAGAGGAGCACTCTCCTCTCCCTTAGGTCCTAAAATCTAGGGGAGTGCATAATTAACCATAATCGTTAACCGGTATAACCGTTACATTTTACAGGTTAATTAACCGAACTGTTAAAGTTAAACGATTTTAGTTAACCGAACCGTTAAAAATAATGGTTACGGTTATGAATTTTGACTAATGATTAACCTATAGGTTAACCATTATTAAATTATATATATATAATATAAAATAACTTTTTAAAAAATCAACTCACAGCATTTTTATGTCTTGAACTTTGATGGTGTATTGCTACAATATTATTGTTATGTGCTGCAAACTTTTAAACTTTAAACTTTAAAATATTATGAAGCTTGTGTGCTTTGTCTTATGTTTAAACTTTATAGTATGTAAGTATTCTTTTTAATTATGGCGTAAGTGATTAGAACATCTTTATTTAAGTATTTTTATGAATATTTAATATAATATTTATAGAAAAGATAATTATATTGTTCTCTAAGAAATAGTGAACATGTGGGGAAAAATTGTAATAGGTTACAGTTAACCTATAACCGAATCGTCGGTTAACTACGTCTTAACGGCTAACCGTCAACGATTTACCGTTTCTTAATGGTTAAGTTAAGTTAACAAAATTCAACAACCGCTATAACAATTAACTGACCGTTTAGGCTAAACGGTACGGTTAATCTTCCATCAACACCCCTATTAAAATCAATTCTTAGCCGGAATAGTCTCTCTTTCTTTATTCAAAAGAAAGTAGGGTCATGCGGGGTCCAAGAAGGACAAAAGAACAAGGAAGAAAAACGATTATGAGCTGATAGGACAGTATATATATTTATAAAGAAAATAAAATAAAAAAATAAACTAACTAACCTAACAGACTATTTACAAAAGAGAATTTACAATAGTATATATTCTAATAACCCCTCAAGTTGGAACATACAAATTTTGAATGTCCAACTTGGATATTGATTCAAGAAAAGAAGAAGGATGACTTGTTTTGGTGAAACAGTCAGCAAACCGGTTATGAGTTGATACTGGTAAAAGTGTGATAAGTCCATTCTGAATCTTTTCTCGGATAAAATGACAGTCAATCTTTGTGTTTTGTTATTTCATGTTGGACTAAATTTTATGTAATTTTAATAGCAGATAAATTGTCAGAAGAATCAATTTGTAAGCCAGAGAGAAAGAATTTTAGTCATTGTATTTCACAAGTGACTGTGGCCAAAGCTCTATATTCAGCTTCACTGGAAGATCTGGAGATAGTCTGTTGTTTCTTGAATTTTTAGGATATTAAAGTTATTCCTACAAAAGCATAAAATCCTGTTGTTGACCTTCTTGAATCTGGACATGAAGCCAAATCAAAATCAAAAACGGCATTAATTTTAAAAATGTTATGAGCAGAAAAAAAATTCTTGTCCAGGTGTTCCTTTTAAATATCAAAATATCCTGTGTGCAGCACTCATATGAAAATCTGTAGGAGCAGCTAAATACTGAGAGAGCTGCTGAACAACAAAAGTTATATCTGGCCTAGTATTAGTAAGATAGTAACAGCTTCCCTATAAGCCTTCTATAAGAAGTAATATCAGGTAAAATTGTGCCTTCAATTTTTAAAATCCTATTAATAGCAACAATTGGAGTAGATGCTGGTTTAGATTCCAAAAAACCAAATTCTTCCAAGAATTTCAAAGTACATTTTCTTTGATAAAGATTAATCCCTTTCGAAGATCTAGCAACCTCAAGACCTAAAAAAATTTAAATCTCTTAAATCCTTTATTCTGAAAGTATCATGAAAAAATTGTTTTATGAAATCTATTTCTTGTGTATTAGGACTAGCAAGCATAATGCCTTCAACATAGACAGTCAAGGCAATAAAATCACAACCTTGACCTTTAACAAATAAGGAATTATTAGAAATAGACTGTCTAAAATCTTGTTTGAATAGAGCAGCAGTCAATCTTTCATTTCATTGTATGTTGATCTGTTTTAAATCAAACAGACTTTTATTAAGTTTGCATACTAAACCAAGCTTAGGGCTAACAAAATCAAGAGGTAATTGCATATAAACTTCTTGTAAAAAAATATGAAAAAAACATTACTGATGTCGAATCGATGTAATTTCTAATTTTTGATAGCAGCAACAGCCATTAAAGTTCTAATAATGATAATTTTAGTCACTAGATTAAAAGTATTAAGAAAGTCAATTCTTGATTGTTGAGTATACCCTTTTGCTAAAAGTATAGCTTTATACTTTTCCAAAGAACCATTAGACTTAAGCTTTGTTTTATAAACTCATTTACATCTTATAGTTTGTTTACCACGAGAAAGAGGTACTAAATCTCATGTAGTACCTCATTAGACTTAAGCTTTGTTTTATAAACTCATTTACATCTTAAGCTTAGTATGTTCTGGAAGATCACTAGTTTCTATATGAGGCTCAAAAGTATTATTATTGACAATTTGATGTTTAGGAAATAAAAAATCATCTAATAAAGTAATATTGTCACAAACAAACAAATTTCTATCAGGATTAGAAGAAAGAGAAAATTTTTAAAAGGAAACTTTATTTATGAGAAAATAACATCGCCAGAGACAAAAATATTTTTGTTTCCAAATCAAATAATCTATATCCTTCAATATTTTTAGGATATCCAAGAAAGATACATCTGTTGGCCCTAGAATGCATTTTAATCTTTAGTTTAGGCAATATTAAAGTATATGCAAGACAACCAAACACTTTTAGATTATCAAGCTTTGGTTTGTGATGAAGCAAAATCTCAAAAGGTGTCTTATTGTTAAGAACAAGTGTAGGTGTAGCATTAATAAGAAAAAACAGAATGTAACACATAGTCAATCCAGAAAGACATAGGCAAATTAGCTTGAATTCTTAATGTTCTAGCAACAACACAAATGTGTTGATGCTTCCTTTTAACTATACTATTTTACTGTGGTGTGTGTACATAAATTTTGATGAATAATGCCTTTATTTTTAAATAAAATAGCCATATCAAACTCCTTAGTATTATCAGTTCGAATACATTTTATTTGCTTAGAAAATTGAGTTTTTATCGTTCGACAGAATTCTATTATTAAGGCCTTAACCTCACATTTATAACTCATAGGATAAATCCATACGAATCTACTTTTATCGTCAACAATAGTTAGAAAGTAGGAATGTCCATATATGCTTTTCACAGAAAATAGTCCCCAAACATTTATGTGTACAAGATCAAAAATATTTTTAGAAACAAAAATGCTAACAAAGAATGACAATCTCTTATGTTTAGCTAAATGATACACATAAAACTCATGAACAATACCAATAGAAATATGAGAATGTAATTGAGAAAAACTTTTTATCCTTTATGAAGAGGGATGACCTAATCTAGCATGCCAAAGGTCTAAAGAAGAAACAGTAGCAAAATTTCAAACAGAATTAATTGCAGCATTATTTTAAACTCCAAGCTCATACAACCCTTAAATTTCTTTAATTGTACCAATCGTCCTCCAAAAATGAACATCTTGTAAACAACATAAATTAGAAGGAAAAAAATTAAATTTGCCTTGATTGACTAGAAAACTGAAATCAGATTAAAACTAAAATTTAGTATATGTAAAATATTATACAAGAATAAAAAGGATTAATCTGAACAGTCCCTATATTTAAGACCTTAACAAATTCATTATTTGGCAGTTTAATATATTTATTTTGAATAACATGATAATATGTAAAAAAATGTAAAGAATGAACAATATGGTATGTTGCTCCTGAATCAATGATCCAAGAATTAAAACGTTTCTTATTGTTAGAATAAGTAAGAATGGTACTTGTTTTTTCAGCTGGTGCAGAATCAAAGGGAAAAAAAAAGCATATTCACTTTAGAATTGTGAGTGGAGGTTTAAACAAAATTGTTCTTTCTTATAACAGATTCATTATGCTTTCATATTGTTCCTTAGTAAAATTAACAGAATGAGAGTCTTCTTTAACAAGATGCTCATTACTCAAAGATTTCTTATTAGAATGACCAATTTGAGTAGACCTACTAGTCTGATTCTTATGTTTATACCCTGACAGAAAGCCATGCTTTCTGTAACACTTATCAACATTGTGCCCGTGTAATCCACAATAAACACATAGAGGTTTCTTATTGACAGAATTATTACTAGAGAATTTCTTAGAATCAATGTACCTATAATCATGTTTAAATTCATTGTTCTGATCAAATTTATATTTACCACTATACCTATCAACCATTAAAATGTTTGAATCACTATTAACAAGAACAGAGTTAATATACCTCTTATGTTGAAGAACAATCGCAAAAACCTCATTTATAGCAGGAAAAGATTTCATCATCAAAATTTGGGACTTTAGTACAGTAAAATTTTTATTTAACCCTCTAAAAAGTCTAATAACAAAGTCTTGCTTACGGTACTTCATAGCAGAACATTCACACATGGACAAAGGTCTGAGATTGTATATCTCATCCTAAAGAATTTTCAATTGAGTATGAAAAACTATTATCGATAGATTATTTTATTGCAAAAAAAATTCTTGCAGTAAATCAGAAATACTAACCAAATCTCTTTGGTTGAAACGATCAAAAAGGTATGTCCACAAATCGTATGCATTGTCGATCCAGATCACACTCTGTCCAATCTCAGGACTAATTGCGCGCTGAAGCCAGGAAAGAACTAGATTATTGCACTTAACCTAAGCCTGGAATTTAGGATCGTCTTCTCTGGGTTCCTTGATCGAACCATCCACGAACTAGAATTTATTTTTGGAGATGAGAGACATCTTCATCGAACGAGCCCATCCATGGTAATTAACGACGTTGAACAGAGAAGAATACAACATTAATGCGGGATTTTCATTCGGATGAATATAAAATTCATTACTGGGATCATCGTTCTTGAAAAACAGAGTTGTTTCGGACAATCGAGAAAAGAAAATTTCATCTGATACCATGATAGAATTTAGATCAAGAGATAGATTTGATAGAATTGGAAAACAATTTAGGGCGAGAAAGAGGATTCGATAGAATTGGTAAAAGGAAAAAAAACTGATAATATTCTTATTATTATTTTATGATAATATATTATAGTATATATATTAATAAAGAAAATAAACTAACTAACCAACCTAACAAACTATTTATAAAAGAGAATTTTTTTGACAAAAATAGAAATTTATCCTGTGACTAGTTAAAAATTTTTCTAATTTAATTGGAGGAAAAGAGTATATATAGTAGAAATACGAGAGATAAACTCTAGCAAGGTTACAACTAAGACCAAATACAGAACAACACACATACGCACAATTATGTGAGAGCACCCATCTCTTGCAGCACCAAACCTTCCACCATAGTTGGAGGTGCATCGAACATTCGAACCTCGAAATTATTCATAGCGGCCAAATGAGCGATACGATCTGTAACTCGATTTTCTTTACGTTTAATATGAGCAAAAAAAATCACCCAATCTCGGCTACACAATTCCCTGATATGCAGGACCAAACCAAACGTACCATGCTCATAATACTAGATTGAACAATATGCAACGCTTCAAGACTATCTGATTCAACTATAACATACTTTAAGCGCCAATCACTCTTAATCTTTTTTTGGTGGCTTCGTTACTCTTAGACAGAACGACGATCATTCTCCTAATTTTTTTTATCTCTCCTTTCTTTGTTCTTCTTTTTGTTTTAATTTTTTTCATTTTAAATTTTTAGACATTTTTGAAGAATATTTCAACTGCTCAATGAGAGTTCAATCCTTTCAGTTTCGATTGTGCCCTCCTTGAGGGCCAACAAACGATGAAAAGAAAAGTTTCATACTGTTAACAATGAGATGGAAGGCTGGAGCTGAGGAGTTTTTTTTCCTCTATTTTTTTTCTTTTAATTTATTGTTTTTCTCAATTATTTTTACTTTTCTTCTCTCTTTGGTTGGTGTCTTTCATTATTATTATTTTTATCTATTTTTCAAGTTTTTCGATTTTTCCAAAAGAGAATTTATTTTTTGTGAAAACCTGAATTTAGATTTCCTTTGAATTTTAGACAATGGAGTATCTTTTTTTCAAATCTCAATAATAGGGAGGTAGAGAAGGAAGAGACAAGCTATATATTTTGATTTTATGTTAATTGGAAGATGGATATTGTAGATAGAAGTGGTGTGGGGTTTTGATAGTTTTGGGTTCTGGGTTGAGTTTTAAAGTGATTTTGAGAAAAACCTAAACTGATAAAGTGGTAAGAGACAATGGGGTGAGTTTGTTGATGTTTTGAGAGGTTGAAAAAATATAAGAGAATGGTGATTTTAGCGTCGGTGTAACATAAAGATGAAACTGTATAATTTTCATCTTTAGAGGAAAAAATAAAATTTAAAAGAAAGAAAAATGGGAAATAATGTAATGGCATGTGCCATATAACCCTTCGATTTCTGATTTAACCATCCAATAATTAAAATAAGAGCCAATTAATATTCTAATGATTAAAATTAAAAAAATTTAAAACTTTTATGGTCAAAACAGAGATGAGATCAAAATTAAGTGATAAAATTTGTAATGTACTCCTTATTTTACTATTTCAAGTCAACTGTGGAAACCACGGCCACGACTATAAAACCATGATTTGGGACAAAGATCCTCTTCATGAACTCCCCCAACTACTCCATTTCAACTACCAGGCATGCTTCAACTTCCACTCTTGCAAAACACCTTCGATTAAACCTTTCCTTTTCTGCCCTTAAATGGCTTCCTCCCGACATTCCCACTGGCACTACGCCGAGCTCCAAGACCATCACTTCCAAATCCATGGGCGAACCCTCTTCTTCTTCGTCGTCCTTTCCCTCATCACCCTTATTTTCCTTCTTGTCTTCGTTTAGGCTTGATGGGTATGCAGTTTCAATCGTCATGCGCCGTCCCCAACGTCCCACGCTCTTCCGGATCCTCAGCCGCGAGGGCTCGACCCAGCAGCCATTATTGCCTTGCCGATAACAATGTTCACGAACGAGATGGCGATTCAGACCGAGTGCTGTATCTGCCTTGGAGTGTTTGAAGATGGCGAGAAAGTTAAGGTTTTGCCGCCATGTAACCATTCGTATCATCCCGGGTGTGTTGATCGGTGGCTCAGTACCGAGTCCAGTTGCCAGCTTTGTAGAGCTTCTCTCCTAGTTGAGTCTGATCAGCTTCAAGTTATTGTAATTCAATAACAACAACGACAAAAAAATTAAATTAATATTTTTTTGTCTAAATTGTAATTGTAAATGACGTTGGTTCTTGTTGTAAAGCATCTAGTCACACTAATTCTTGTGTTTGTTGTTTTTTAATCAAGTGCTCGATGAATTATTTGTTTTTCTTTTAGAAATAAACTAATATGTTCATTTGTGGAGTGGAGAAATAAAATCCATGCTTATTTGGTGTAATCTTTATTTAGAATTTGAATGGCAGTTTTTTTTTGTTTGATGTTATTTTGGTAACAAATTGGGTTTGACGATGTTCTAAGAGACAGAGTTGAGTGTTGAAGTTTATGTTGTGAAATATTCTTTAATTTTTAAATCAATAAAAAATGTTATCGAATAGAAAATGAAATATTTTTAAACTGCGTTCGAAAATGCTCCTCAAATATTTTTAGACTTGTAACTTTGGTTACTTAACTCCTTTTTGACTTTGATAATTGCTCTGTTGTGCCAGATGACTTGCTTTTGGTTCGACAATATGTCATATCGAATGCATATTATTTATTGTTTTTTAATCTTATAAAAACATATAAATTATTGTTAGTTCTTATAAATTTAGATATTTTTAAATGACACTTTCAATAAATAATGTTGAGTTTCACTTAATATATTAATATTTTTTTTTAAATAAAATACATACGACCTACTTTTAATACTACGTGATTTGTTGACTGTATATATAATATTATATATTATTAGAATATCAAACATATACCTAAAAAATAAATATAAACTAAAAGGTTGATGGATTGCCCATTAATTGTTGACATTGGACTTGAACACAAGACATAAAAAAGAATAATGACATTGTTTGGTAGTTCAAACATCTATTGAACCAATATATGTCTTATCATGTTATCAATTCATGAAATATTCAACAAAGAGGGCATGGTGGAGTTTTGAACTGGCAATCTTTAAAAGATTTAACTTTATTAATCTTTGTTTTAGTAAAGTTGTACCAAAACTTAGAATAGAAGACAAATATTTTATATAAAATATATTTATAAAAATTTGTTTAGTATTTGATTAACAGTGGAGTGACAAAAGACATATAAAAATATGTCAATTTCGAGTTTCACATTTAAATAATGATTTTTTTGTTGTTTTATTTAAAAATTATAAAAGTATAAGAAGATAAAAAGATATGATCTATAAAATTTAAAAGTTTTACATATTTTTGAATTATTAGATTAACTGAGTTTAATTATTGAGATTTAAACTTTTAAATTGAAGATAATTTACTCATTTTTCGTAAAGCCTCATAATTTCTCATTGCTAATCTCAGACATTATTTTCACGTTGAAACAATAAACGTGTAAAATTTTTAAGTAATACACTATAATTTTATATCAAAGACAAAATTGATTTTTTATTATTTAGTTAGTGTCTAGTTAACTAATAAAACCAAACTCAATCTAATAATTAATATGATTATTTTTTTATTGATCAAAATTGTGGTGTAGCGATAAAAAAATATTATTTTTAACATATCTTGAGTTTTATCTTCGATAGCCATTTTCTTTCCCAATTAAAAATATGGTATGAAAATGACTACCATACTTACAACTTGAGAAGCACTTTACTGCATGCCTACATATATAATAAAAACAAGAATTTAACACTTAACCGTTAAGCAATCCTTTTTAGTACATGTGGGAGATCTTTTAATTCAGGAAAGGAAATAGTAATGGATTCCTATACAACCCATTAAAGATTGTCCCCTATTCAAGGACAGGCAACTTGCGGCGATTATTTTGATTTAATTTTTTAATTATTTGTATTCAATTTATTAGTCAATTAATTTAAATTGAATTTTGTATAAGCTTATCATGAGACAACCCTTTCAACTTAACTTTTTCATTCACAACATCAAGATTTGAACTTATAATCTTGCTTAAGAGACCTAGTGGCTCATCCCGTTAGACTAACTGATTATTGGTTTAAATTAAATTTTTTAAGTTGATATTTTTTTCTTTTAAGTCAATATCGAACATTAATTATACTCATTGTTTTAATATTTTTATTAACGATAATAACTTTTGATGATGTGACAGCATAAGACTATATCACATGTCAATAATATTGTCATCATGTGTAAAAAGTTTCAAAATCTATAAAATAAATTATTAAAAATTAGAAAATATAAAAATATATTATTTTTTTACAAAACGAGTTAAATCTCAAATCCTAAAAACTAAGGCCTAAGACACTAAATATTTTATTCTTCGTTGGGAGGGTCAGCCTCGTACACCGAATATAGACAGTAAAACGAACATTCATATTAACAAAAAAATTCTAAAATATAACTTTGGATTTAAAGTTAAAGTCATCAATAATGTTGTATCAATTGAAAAGCTTGTTTCAATAGCAAATTGACACATTTATTTGAGTAGATTTTAAAAAGGTATAATGCTAAAAAATGGTCTTAAAGTTTCACTGAATAGTTATGTCCGTCTCTATTCTTTTTGGCTCACTTTCACCTATAACGTTTTATTTTTTGTTAAAATGGCCTCCTATAAATGTACACAGTTAGTTGACTAACAGTAAACGGTGATGCTGATGTGGCACTTTGAACGTAAGTTTTTCTAAATAATTAATAATAATTTATTTATTTTAACGTTTTTAATCTTTTAAAATTTATAAATAATAATGTATTTGATTTATTATTTTTTATTTTTTAAATAATAAGTTAAATAAATAATTATTTATTTTTTAGAAAAAAAAATAAAAAATAATTTTATTATTATTATTATTAATTTTTCTAAAAATAATAAATAATTTATTTAATGCATTATTTTTAAAAAATATATTTTTTTAAATAATGATGTGGCAAAGTGCCACGCCAGCGTTCCAAGCCAAGTCAACATGTTACATCAGCATCCTACGTTGACAGTTAGTCAACTAACGATTTTCATATACGGGAGATCATTTTGACCCAAAATGAAACGTTATATGGGTAAAAATGAAAATTAAAAAATAAGAACTAAAATAACTATTTGGTGAAAAGTTAGGGGCATTTTTTGGCATTATGCGTTTTAAAAAAATACATTTAGGAAAAAAAAGAAGAAAACAAATAAATTGGTGAAAAGAAGAGTGAAATAATGTGATTTTACATTAAGAAAAATAGAACTTGTCTCGGGTAAAATGAAGAATATAATGAAGATTTAAATATAAATAGACAAATGAGTAAAGTAGATTAATCGATTAGAAAGAAATTAGCAAGTCCAGTAGCCTAAACCCTATAGAGAAAATTGAGTCATTCCTAGCCCAAGCAGAGAGAATAAGTAGAGAAATCTTGTTTGAACATGAGACAGAATTAGGATACAACATTATGGAGGCAAATTGTCGAATTTAAACATGAACATTATGGAGCCATTCCAAACTGTTTTGAGAGTGTACAGAAGAAGGGTTTTACCTTCAATTTAGCAACATCCTATTGTAACTTTGCATTCCAGTGTCGTGTTCAACCTGCATAGTGTCACGGGGCTAGATTTTGACTCTAGCTGATCCGTGCGGCCTTCGACGCCTTCGACGCAAATCAGTCGATTCCTACGCCTAAGTCAGCCTTCAACCAGCCTTGTGAGTACTCCTACTCGACAACGGCTCCGACAAGCCCTCCAGGTTTCGATGGATCTCGTCACGGACACCACTTGTGTCGCGGGGCTACACCTTTGCCAGACGAATCGTGTCAGACCTTAGTCGCTTTCTCGGTTGAAACGTCGACTAAGTCACCCTGAAGTACCTTGTCACGGTCTTAGGTGAAGTTCTTTCGACAAACACCTAACTCAGCCAGGATTCTCGCTCCGGAAGATCAAACACTCCTCGAAGCCCTCGAACGAAAGATCGTTCTAAGCGAAAGCTAATCAAAGAACAACAGAAAGAGATTGACAGCTAGAACAACGAAGAACACTCAAGAACAACAAATAACAATAAAGAACACTCAAAGAGTTTTAGAGTAAATGCTTCTTGTATTACTCAAAGTGAAGTGAATTGAATTGAATGATTTACAAGTGAGGAGAGAGCCTCTATTTATAGTTGAACTCCCCTACATCCAACGGCTCAGTTTAAATTACATCGACGGTCGAGATTGATCTTATCTTATCTTATCTGATCAAATCTCAATTTCAAATCTCTAATTATCACAAACATTATCTACACATTATATTCAAATAAATGGATAACGCTCTGACCAATTTACCCTCCTGAATCCTCCATGGATTTGGCTAAGTCTTGTGGGCTTGCGGGCTTTCTAGCATTCTCCAAGTGCCGGGCCAAGTGTGATGGTCTTGGCAAGCCCGTTCCACCGCGCAAACTCTCTTTGGCTGATTCTTGCGCCAATGCCTCGGTCCCAAAGGTCTGGTCCACGCCTTCCTCCAAGTGCTGGGCCAAGTCTAATGATCTTGGCAAGCTCGTTACACCGCGCAAACCCTCTTTCGCTGATTCTTGCGCTAACGCCTTGGTCCCAAAGGTATGGTCCTCGCCATTCTCCGAGTGCTGGGCCACATTTGACACGCCCGTTGCATTGCGCACAACCTCCCTATTTGTTGCTCGCGCTAATGTCTCAATCCAAAAAGTTTGGTCCGTGACAATCTCCCCCACTTGACTTAGCGACGCCCTCGTCGCTGCACTCGAACGATCCTGGGCAGGGTCAACTTGATTACTCGTCGATGCCTCGGCTTCATGCAATTCCCCCATATGAACTGCTCGCCTCGACTCAAACTGTCGTTGAACATCGCGTGCTAACACGCCTCTTGATACATCTCCCTTGTAGGAGCACTCTCTCACAAACTCTGATTTACCTCGACTCAGACCCACTTGGTCCTGCGGCAAAGACTTGGAAGTTGTCACAACATTGAACACCGATCGAACTCTCGATTCGCCGACAACTCGCTTGCCCTTTGAACTCGAAAGGTCTCTTCCAATCTTCTTTTCCCCAAGATCAAGACTAGGTCGTACTTGACCTACGCTCATCAACAATGGCAAATCAAAACCAAAAACACTAGGAATGTGTTTGAGATGTACCTTCTCCTCGATCACATTTACTCTAAAACAGTCAGCCCTTCTTTCTCCTTGAAGTCCGCCTCCTCGCATTGAACCTTCTTCATCGAAGTTCTTTGCATGCATCGCACTTTTGCCACAAAGTCCATTGCGATACTCTGATCGCCATTCTTCCCCTCAAGTCCGTTGCTTTTGGTTGCACCCGCCTTCCGACTTGAAGTTTGGTGCTCTCTCTTGCATCGATCCTTCTTCCTTGAAGTTCGGTGCTTTTCTTTGCGTCGACACTTCCCCTACGAAAGTTCGCCGCTCGCTTCCCACCTTACCCATTGGTGGTGTCTCTACGGTTACTATGTCCCCTAACGGCTTGGCCCCTTTCGACTCTACAATGGTCTCAAAAGCGATGCTCTTACCCCGAACATCCTCGGCAAGCTCCTCGATAGCCTTCTCGGACATGGTCACCCCTTTCTACTTTCGGTCCCTCTTGGCCTTGGCAGAAATCGACATTATCGGATCAAGCGATACAACCTCGCTCTCTTCGGGCTCACCCAACTCTTTGGATGGCTTGACTCGATCCAGGCAATCTCGCCATTTGTGAGGCCCCTTACACTGGTAGCACTCTAGTTGCTTCAACTTGCGTCGGAACTTCTTCCTTGAAGTCCTTCGCTTCTTTCCCACCTTGCCCATAGGTGGCATCTTAACGCTTGCTATGTCCCTCGACGGCTCAGCCCCCTTCGACACTGTACTGGTCTCAAAAGTAATGTCCTTCACTCGAACATTCTCGGCAAGCTCTTTCCCAGCCTTCCCAGACATCTTCAACCCATTCTGCTCATGGTCTCCGCTTACCTTGGCAGAACTAGATAACTCGGAACCAAGTTTCACAGGCTCTTTACTCTTGGCCTTGTCCTGTCCCTCGGACCACTTGGCTCGAAACGGGCATCTCCGCAACTTATGAGGCCCCTTACATTGGTAGCACCTCAATTGCCTCGTTTTTACCCTCGGCTTGACAGCTTCCTCACTTGCTATCGCACCAAGTCTCATCGCCGGCTGGACTACTTTGGCACTCGTAGTCGAACCACGGCTCTCCCTTTGCTTGGCGGCATTGACACTCACAATCGCCTCAAGTCTCATCGCTGGCTGGACTACTTTGGCACTCGCAGTCGAACCACGGCTCTCACTTCGCTTGGCGGCATTGACACTCGCAATCGCCCCAAGTCTCGCTACTTCTCCCTTTGACTCGTCTACTGTCTTCACCATGGCAGCTAGGCGGTTCTTCTCGGGACATCCCCTTATCAAATGAGGACCATCACGGAAGTAGCACTTCAACTTCTTGCTCCCCTTCTTCTCTGGCACGGACTTAGCCTCACCATTCCCCTTGTCTCTCGAACTGGGCCTGGTTGACTCAATACTCGCCTGCTTGCATTCTGCGGGCTTGGTCAGAGGTTCGGCAACAACGAAAGCCTCTGAAAGTCTCTGGGTATCTCCCTGCTCTACTGCGAGCTTCGCCCCCGGCCTAAATCCCTCTAAGAAGGTCTTGAGCGCATCACATTCGCTCATTGCCGTCTTGCAACTGAGCAGCTCCCTCTTGATCTCATCCACTTCTTTTCGCAAAGCTTCCATATCAGCTTCACTCGCATTACTCCCTCGAAATGTCACCAACTTGTTGAGAACTTCTCGTGTCTCATCCTTGAACCGGTCATCTATGGACTCTACCTCGTCAAGACGGGACTCGAAAACACCTTGGGTCTGCTTGGCCTCCTCTTCGGATTTCTCAAGTCTACAAACCCTCTTTCCCAACGACTCCAATTCCACCTTTATTGCCTCCACTGCATCTTGAAGGGAATTATCTTTTTGGTTCAACTTCTCGTACACTGAGTTGAGAACTTCTTGGATCTCCTTCACGGTTTCCTCCTTGGAAGAATCCTCCGCTTTTTGCAAATCCACCATCTTGGCTTCACAAGCACAACTCTCTCGAACTACCTCCAACTCGTTGAGGATGCGTTGCGTCTCGTCATTGAACTTGCCCTCCATGGACTCTAACTTTTCAAGACGTGACTCCACAACACCTTGGGTCTTTTTGGCCTCCTCTCTTAGAGTTTCCACTGCAGCCTCTAAGGAATCGCCACGCTCAGATATCTTCACATCCAAGCCATTAAGAGCCCATTGAACCTCCTCCTGGATCCCTTCTAGAGACTCTAACATCTCGATATCCAACAAACCCAGCTTCTCAAGGTTTACTGACTCTAGCTGTTCAAACACCACCTCGGCCTCCTTCTTGAAGTCCAAGAGTTTATCGACCCAAGCCTCCACGACTGTTATGAATTCAAGATTCGATTGTACCTTATTTTCAAGACGGTTGCTCCTCTCGTCAAATTCGTTCAGAGTCTTTCTTACATCGTCCATTGTCAGTGTCTTCTTCTTTGGTGCCATCTCAATCACCACTTTGCCACGAACTAGTCTGATCCCTGATCACTTCGACTAACTCAAACGCAAACCACCACCACGCTTAACTGCAACTACAAGCTGGAATCCACCACACTTGACTGCACCTGCAAGTTGGCTTGAACACAAGTCACCACCACGCTTGACTGCAACTGCGAGCTGGCTCTAACACAAGTCCCTTCCTCGACTCGCTCGGATAGCACTTATCACGGCACTTCTCTAATTCCACCTCTCGTGGCTCTCTCTGTTACCAACTCTCACGGCTCTTTCTGATATCAACTATCAGCAAGACTTCGCTCCGATGCCAACTGTCACGGAACCCGCTACCGTCTCTGATACCAACTTATCACCGCTCAGCTCTGATACCAACTGTCACGGGGCTAGATTTTGACTCTAGCTGATCCGTGCGGCCTTAGACACCTTCGACGCAAATCAGTCGATTCCTACGCCTAAGTCAGCCTTCAACCAGCCTTGTGAGTACTCCTACTCGACAACGGCTCCGACAAGCCCTCCAGGTTTCGATGGATCTCGTCACGGACACCACTTGTGTCGCGGGGCTACACCTTTGCCAGACGAATCGTGTCAGACCTTAGTCACTTTCTCGGTTGAAACGTCGACTAAGTCATCCTGAAGTACCTTGTCACGGTCTTAGGTGAAGTTCTTTCGACAAACACCTAACTCAGCCAGGATTCTCGCTCCGGAAGATCAAACACTCCTCGAAGCCCTCAAACGAAAGATCGTTCTAAGCGAAAGCTAATCAAAGAACAACAGAAAGAGATTGGCAGCTAGAACAACGAAGAACACTCAAGAACAACAAAGAACAATAAAGAACACTCAAAGAGTTTTAGAGTAAATGCTTCTTGTATTACTCAAAGTGAAGTGAATTGAATTGAATGATTTACAAGTGAGGAGGGAGCCTCTATTTATAGTTGAACTCCCCTACATCCAACGGCTCAGTTTAAATTACATCGACGGTCGAGATTGATCTTATCTTATCTGATCAAATCTCAATTTCAAATCTCTAATTATCACAAACATTATCTACACATTATATTCAAATAAATGGATAATGCTCTGACCAATTTACCCTCCTGAATCCTCCATGGATTTGGCTAAGTCTTGTGGGCTTGCGGGCTTTCTAGTATTCTCCAAGTGCCGGGCCAAGTGTGATGGTCTTGGCAAGCCCGTTCCACCGCGCAAACTCTCTTTGGCTGATTCTTGCGCCAATGCCTTGGTCCCAAAGGTCTGGTCCACGCCTTCCTCCAAGTGCTGGGCCAAGTCTAATGATCTTGGCAAGCTCGTTACACCGCGCAAACCCTCTTTCGCTGATTCTTGCGCTAACGCCTTGGTCCCAAAGGTATGGTCATCGCCATTCTCCGAGTGCTGGGCCACATTTGACACGCCCGTTGCATTGCGCACAACCTCCCTATTTGTTGCTCGCGCTAATGTCTCGATCCAAAAAGTTTGGTCCGTGACAATAGTCTCAAAACAAAATACCAAACTCCCGAAGAAAATAGATGATCACGTGTCTCTATATCAATCCTACACACCAAACATATCTATCCCATTCTCAAGTCTTTCTCTTATAAGAAGTCTATTTAAGATTGGAATAGGGTTAAATTTTGTTTAATTTTAACAATTTTGAAATAAAAAAAGAGTTGAGGCCTGACATGAGTAGTTTTAAAATCGATAAAGAATTAAAAAGTAATTAAATCAGAATATCAGAGGAGAGTACGACTTAAATTAATTAATTTTAAAACTGTTTGGGACTTAAAAAAATAACACCACCAAAAAATTTTGGTAGGGGCAGGTTCTATCTCGCTACTTTAGTCATTTCTGTCCGTGTTAAACTTAGTCTAACTCTTTCCACATGGATGGACCTAAAGGGGACTTGAGGGCACAAAATTTTAAAATTTTTATATAATTTAAAAAATATTTAAATTTTTTTATGTGTTTTATATTGAAAATATATTTTCGCTCTCTAAAATTTTATAAGTTCATCTCCTAAAATTTTATAAATTTACCCCTAACATAAAGTTCTGTGTCCGTCCATGTAATTAGTATAACCCTAATAAAATATTAAAAAGGTCAATTTGCTTTATAAGTCTTTGTACTCTTTGTAATTTGTGAATTTAGTTTATGTACTCTAATTTGACATTTTTAGTATTATATTGTTTGAATTTTAGAAATTCAGTTACGACAGAAACAATTCATGTTAAATTTGTTAAGTCAAATTTCATTATTAATTCATGTATTATGCGTAAATATTTACTTCTATTGTTTATCATCATTTGGGTTAAAGCTAAAATTTCAAAAAAAATTAAAAAAATAAATTCGATAAAATAGAATATAGAGACTAAATTCACCCCTTAAACATAATACATGGACTGATGACATAATTGTATATATTAAAATTAGAGTAATTATATCATGATTGAAAAAAACTTTTCCACAAGCATGTCTAAATTCATCTCAAAAACTAACATTCAAATCATTGACCTTAACCATATTGTCTAAAGTATAAACCCTAAATTTTAACGATAAATTTTAAATTTTAATACATAAACCCTAAATTAAACAAGTTAAAAAAACTATTGGGCCTATGCCAGCATAACCTGATATAAATTAGTGGCCCAATTGCGTAGATGCCTTTAGGTTTTAGGGTTTTACTCTTATATATAAACTTGAAATCCAAAATATCAGCCCTACATCATTGTCGCCGCTGTCTCTATAGAAGAACAGCAATCCAGAGATTTGAACTGCAAAAAGAAACCAATTTCGAATCCTTTTAACCATGAGAGCTAAGGTAAAAAAAACATCAGTGTTGGTTATTATTCTTTGATTTTTTTGAGATAATGCTAAATGGTTGTTTTGTTTTGGGTGATTGGTAGTGGAAGAAGAAGCGTATGAGAAGGTTGAAGAGGAAGAGAAGAAAGATGAGACAAAGATCTAAGTAGTCCTTTTCATTCTCCTTCTTATTCACAGCTGCTTGTTTGATGGGTGTTTTAATGGATTAATGGTGTCTTTTTCAGTTTAATGGCTTAACTTTGTTGAACAATTCTCATTTTTGCTTCAAGATTTGGGGTTTTTGATGGCCTTTTTTTATTGATAGTTGCAATTGCTGGACGTAATCTCTGCAAATATGCTTAAATCCTTACATGGAATATTTTGGTAATGGATTTGATTCTCTTGGGAATACAGTGTGTATGATGAGATTATTTCTTGTCATCTTTGTGCGATAATTAGCATATTTTGAGTTATTTGGTTTGGTAATTTGTTACGGAAAAAAATTCAAATCACTTTAAATTACCAGGCAATGGCGACTTATTTATTCCTATGAAAAGCTACTGAATATCTGTGTCCTCCACATGCAACACATGAAAGAGAAATAATGGCTAATTGGCAAGTTCGTATTAAAATATCAAAGTATATTGATTTGGTGTAATTATACAAATGAGATTTTGATTTTGGTTCAGTCTAGTTCAATGGTATACATTTTAAAAAAATAAATATATTATTAAATAAATATAATTATTTGTTTGTGTAATAAGTAAATGTTAAAGTTGGATTTTTCAGCTATCATCAAATGCCTGTTTGGAAGTTAAAAATGGACGAAAGCTTGTTAAAAACCAAAATGGTCGTCGTCTGGCGTTGATGACCTAGACAACAATAAAAAAAGCAGCTTAAGTTTGTGATGACAATAGAGTGGTCAGAATATCCTTAAGTCTTGAATTATATATATATATATATATATATAATTTGTTCATTGAGAAAACTGAGAAGGCAAGAACAACCTTTGTCTTTTGCTTTTTATCCGACAGTTCGATTTCGATGTATCCAAAGATAAAGCATTAATTCTGTTTACAACGACATTCAAAGATTGTTTCAAAGCACTCATCAAAACCGAAACACCCTCTTTATCACTGTTATTATCACAAACGATCAAATCGTTTTTTATTCTTCCACCAACACATGAAATCTCAGCATTAACAATGCTTAATCTCAGCCCTTTGAGCACTCGGATGAGTTCCGCAAACACTTCCGGATGATCATCACAACAAACCGAAGACCTCATCAACATCTTGTTTTCGGGAACATCGCAGTCGACGATTACTTCATCGGTTTCGGTCGGTATAGTGAATGCTTTGTTGATTTCGGATGCTTTTCGCTTTAGATTCTTGACTTGCTCTATTGCACTTCCTAATAACGCTGCCTTATCCATCTGACCACAAAAGGGTCAAACTATGATTTTACTCCCTCTACCATGCTAAAATTTGAGATTCTGTCCTTGTACTTTAATTTGGCCTCTCTA
This sequence comes from Hibiscus mutabilis, assembly GCA_019671005.1. Lineage (NCBI taxonomy): Eukaryota > Viridiplantae > Streptophyta > Magnoliopsida > Malvales > Malvaceae > Hibiscus > Hibiscus mutabilis. The sequence goes on along the minus strand of CM033746.1, from coordinate 40,357,044 downwards.
CTTTTATTATTTCTTTAGTTAGACCAAATAGTTAACAAATGACAATGTTTATTCTAATAACAATATTAAGTATTAGGACTAACTAATGATATGATAAAAGTAAAAAAAAATCTCAAATTGAAGTAGAGACAAATTACAAAATCGAGAACAGTATAGGGACTAAAAGCAAAATTTGATCAACAACAAAGCATTGATCTAAATATCAGTTTCAAACATTGTAAAAAGGAACTAACTAGTAATCTCAATAGAAAAGAGGATGATATTCACCCTAAGAAATTCGAGTTCAAACAACTTTGTCTGCAAGATATGTGCGTTTTCAAAGGGTTACAAAAAATTATGAATAGATACTATATTATTATCATCTTAAGACTATTAAAAAAGCAGCCCGGTAAACTATACCTTGTAAACTCGTTAGAGCTTCTTCTCTAAAATTACGTCAGCATAATGAAATAGTTATTGGTGTTAACTATTTGAATTAATTAACGATATTATGAAAACTAGAAGGTTTAAAATATGTCAAATTAAATTATAGTGACTAAATCCCAAACTTGAAAATAAAATAATTGATCTAAATATCAGTTTCCAACATGAACCATACCTTGTTAGACATGGGAATCAGTTTCCTCAGAGCTGCAAGCTGTGCATTATTCCGATCACTCCTCTGCTTCTCGGCTTCACTATGGCTCTTGGAAACACTCGTAGCTTTATCGGGTGTTGCCGACGAAGGGAAACCGTGGCACTGAACCGAGCTTGAAGCCGATAAATGAGGCTCAATTGGCCATGGAACTTTGAAAGAAGAAGATTCATTGCTGATTGCACCATTGAAATGAGGCCAAGGCAAGCTTTGGTAACAATTCTCCATTGTTGCTAATGGACCAACAAAGTGTAAGTGAGCATTGGTTTTTATTAGCAATATCTTTGATTGAGGCATTGTTGATTGAGCTCCTATTCAATCATGGATTGAATGTTTAATTGTGGACTAATTTCCATTTTCATCCCTTTACTTTGAAGAAACAAATAAGATAGTTTTTTACTTCAATTTGTCAAAAATTCGGTTCTTGCACTGGAAAATTAGACTAATTCAACACTATTTAAAACACTTTGAAGAACTTTGATTACATTTTCTTTTCTTCTTAACAATTTAGATTCAAACTATCCATGCGGTAAGTACACATGTATTTTAAAATTTGATCTGCATAATTTAAATACACTTCACATCATATTTGAACAAACATTGTGGGGTCAATCTGATACTTAGAGATGAGTCACGGATATACCTAATAAATACAATACTAATACATTTAGGGCTCAACTAAAATATTTCTAAATTTGAAAATCAATTTAAACTTGGAGTCAGTTTGGGGACATCTAATATTAATCCGGTATAGTTTGTAAGAAGTTAGGGGTGGTGGAATATGTCCTGTTTTTGCTTTATGTACCTGAGGCTTATCTATGAACTATTTTAACTTTTTCTTCATGAGAAAGAAAAAGACGTCATTGAACCCCACAATGAAGTGAAATGCTCTATTTGGATAATATTTATGTTTATACCATTATTTGTAACCCCAGATTTCATATTTATTTTGTGAGAATCAAAAAATTTTATTTCGAACATAATTGAAGTGTTTCGGGATAGGGCCGGACCAAAAAATTCAAAGCTATCTCCTACATCATTAATCTCCAAGAAGGCAAGATTTGGGCGGCTTTTTTTGTCCTCTCTCCTTTGATTCTCTCTATGTTTCAATCATAGTGCCCTCACAAAAGCAACAAAGTGGACTTGAATTACCATCACCAGTTAGCCAAGTCAAACTGTAGGGTCCTCAAATTGCAACTCATTAGATTTATATGAAATATCGGGATTGTGTGGCGCCAATGATTTCCTGCTCCCCCCTACTGTTTTACCTTCACCCGTACTTGTGTTTGAACGTCGGCAAGGGGCACAATAAAATGTGTATGTTCATGTTCCGAGATGGACTTAGCCGCAAAATGGTTCCGTCAAGCTATTTAATGCATCGAAACCGTGTTAGCATCGGGTGAAATCCATGTTCATGAACTTGGCGTGAAAAATGAGTCGGAACAATTCTTTGTACATTTGTAATAAAAGTCTTTGCAACATGAAATCAAGATGACATGTGATCTTGAATGATGTTTTGAGTCATGTATTGGTAACACATAATCGGGTTTCCTATACCTTAGTACTCAACCAATGATTTGGATGGCTGTTTTGCTGTTGGCGATGCTTTCTTTGTTGTGAAAACATGGATGTACATTTTTTACTCTTTGCGTACTTGGTTGCATCCCAAGGTAAGATTTTATGTACCAAGTGACTTGGATTCAACTTTGGTTGGGAGGTATTTACTATTTACAGAGCTAATCATATGATTCATGCCGTCTACTTGAATCCTGCAATGCCAACCAATCATCATCTCATGTCTACTTGAATTTGGGTGTTAACATCATCTTGCAATAACAAATAGATCTTGGAAACCAGGAGCAGGATTCAACAGTTTGAATGCAAATGTAGAAGAGAATCAGTGCTTAAGAATGCAGGAGCTGATGAAACACACAAAATAACCAAGTTAAATCTCTTCAATTGTTTTCAACATTTGCATTCAAACGGTTGAATCCTGCTCCTGATTTCCGTACAGATTTGCAAGGCAGTCCATTTGTTTTGGATTCTAAACTGTATAAAAAGACTAAAAGATTGGGAAAGCAAGGTACATAAACTAAAGGAATATGCACAGCTAAAGATTTCACATATTTTGAAGAGTAGCTGTGATGCACTGGACGTGTAGAAGAATATATTTCTTAAGGGCATAGCATGCTTCTTTAATTGGGCAGATAAGGATAATGTAGAAGCAATTCTAAGTAGTTGTGACAAGGGTACAGCGAGTGGAATAAATAATTTGGTCGACAAGTGCCTACTTGATATCGAAAATTTTATAAGTCATAAAGATATGGGCAATGGCATTGTTCATCAAGAACCTAAAGACCCTAAAAAACGCAGTCGGCTATGAAGTCCCAAAAACGTGTATCAAGTGCTCGAATATATCATTTTGGAACAATTTTTACAAAATCTATAATTTAACATCTTTGTAGCTTTGTAAGTGTTTTAAGATAAAATATTTAATATTTTTAGATTTTTTTGGTTTGCATTGATAGGGATTGATTTACATATTTTTGAAACAATAGAGGACAAATATAGTATTTACTGAAATGTGTAAATCGGTTTATTTGAATTGTAAAATTTAACCACCTGAAAAAATATATAACTCGAATAATTTAACTTTGTTTTCTAGTCGTATCGAATTTTGTTCGCTCCAAACGCATGCTATTAGCACCCATTCATTTTGCGCAAGGTCGAGTGAAGGTTTGCAGATAGATATCATTTACCGCTTTGAGCACCTAGCAATCTTCTTTTTGCTCCATGCTTACCGTAAAGACGGCACGCTTGCGACAAGAACCATTTAATAAACATTTCAATTGACATGCACAAATTTACAAAACAGGCTAAAATCGCATGAAAAACGATTTAAAAACACAGAATTTATCTATTCTCATGTGAAAAAGAAAACCAAAGAAATTCACCAAGCTCAGCTGGCAAAATAAACGGCATTGTTATCCTATTAAGATTGAACTTTGCGATATAAAATGATTAAGCTAAACATGAAATTCCATTCATGAAAATTTTCTTGACATAAGACAAACTGCAGATGATGATTGCTTCGTATTGCAGGATTCAACCGTTACGACTTAATAGCTGCCCATTGGTGGCATGCCATAAGGTGGCATTGGAGGCATTCCCATTCCTCCCATAGACGGAGGTGGTGGAGCAAAACCTCCTCCCATACCCGGCATTGGGGGTGCTGGTAAGGCTAGAGGTAGCAATTGAGCATACATGTTCTGCAAAAAAAAAAAAAAAAAAGAGTGGGTATTTATTTTAATCAGATGACCATTGAACTTGTTGAAAATCCTAGGAAATCCTAGAAAGAGTAATAGGGTTGTTATTCGACTTTCTAAGTTGCTGTAATTTATACCTGCTGTGCAATCACTTCCTTCTCTTCTTGCTCTTTAGCCTTTACTTCCTTTTGCGCCTCGATCTTATCCTTGATAAGATCGTCAACTTTGCCGGTATATTCGCGGATAAACTGGAAAAATACGGACTCATAAGAAACAATTCAAAACCAAATACAAGGCACATTAAGATCAATTAAAGAAGCCTTGTAAATGCCTAGTTAATAAAACCCCCAATTAAATGATGCTAGATAGGTGAAAGAAGCATCAAAAGCAATCACCTGCAACAGATATGGGAATGCGAAGTCGATCATATTGTGAATCCAGGCTAGCTCAAGAACAACATCTGGTCGAATCAAGTCATAACAAACAAAGAGGCACGATGCAAAGCATTCCTTCTTGCCCTGTGAAACGAATATCAATACAGAAATTACACGCGATACAAAGGAAAACAACAAAAAGGAAACAATAGAAAAAGAACCACCATTGTGCAATAGGAAAGCATCTGTTAAGAACTTCATTTTCCATGTCATAAGGCATGGTTAACAACTAAGCTGATTTAAGACTTATCCTAGCACCCTAAGAGTAACCAGTGGAACCAAGCAAACTAGTGTAATTAGGTCTTCAGTCCACCAAGGTGTAATGCCGTACTTAGCAATCAGTCCAGATACCTGTTCAATGAAGTAAACGAGTAACTCCTCAGCAAGTTCACGGTCACCGGACTGTGAAGCTGTTTCCATTGCATCTTTGTAATGGCCGTCTTTCTTTGACAAGGAGATGGATTGCTTCCATCTGCCGGCCTTCTTGTAAATGTATGCAGCAACACGCCTCATCTCAAGTAGTTCATGTTTCTCAATCTACACGAGCAACACGAAAACAAAATCAGAAGCCAACCTAACAGTAATCAAATTACGTAAGAACGGTACTTCACCTTCTGTGCAAGGCCAATCTGATCAAAGTTATCATACAAGTCAATAGATTCTCTCAATCTATCATAATCTTCTTCCTCTACATAAATCTCATTCAAAGCCTCATTTACAGCTGACACATTGTTGCTTTGAACAGCAACCATGTATGGCTTCACAAGCCGTAGATGACCAGCCTGAAATGCCAGAAAACAATTGTCAACCAAAAATGCAATAAAATAATGCCAAAGCAAGTCAATATTATTTATTTCAGAAATGGATCACTTTTGGACAAAATTGAACCTTTCTCATAATATCAACAACACGAGTGTGGTCCACACGAAGTGCAAGCACGTTCAACATGTCATTTATGAGATCAGGGTGTTCTTGCAAGTAGAAGTGGACAGCCTTGTAATAAAGTTCAACACTAGCAACTTTGACAATGATATCTTTGAACTGCATATGATCCCATGCTTCAGGAGAGTGGTTCATCACAGTAGTTGCAGCGTTATCGAACTCGTCATATTGGATGTATAGGTAGGTAAGTTCCTTCCAATGTTGCTGTTCATCACAAGCTCTTATCAGCTTGGGAATATTCAGACGAGTAGAGAACAATTTAATGTGCTCCATAAGCTTCTCCGGGCGATATCTGGCATACAGAACTCCCAACTCAGTAAAGATCCCCATATGTGCACGTTCGAGTCCTAAACCACTCTCCATGAGAGAGATCAACTCATTGAAGCATCCTCTGTTCTGATAGTACTCACTGACTTCTTCTAAGTCATCCACCTAAGAAACCAACAAATAGGACGTCAAAACAATCATGGACAAATGGTCTCCAATACACAACATAAGAAGAAAAAAGGAACTGAAAGTGCAAACACATCAACTACTTCATTGTTCCTAAAACTTGTAATTCAACTTCAAAGTAAACTCACCTGTACAATGATGTTAAGACCACATATCTGTGCCAATCGGAATTCCTCCGCATCAACACAAGCAAAGCAAACCTCCTTCCATGTCTTCGCACTGTTTGCTTTTCGTGCTGCATCAACAGCACCTTGGAATTGTTTAAGCCTCACCAATGTAACAGCCAATTTGGCCCAGTTAGATATAAATGTAAATATTATTTTTGCAGCTTCATATAGGGATTCATCAAACAAGCGGTCACCGACATTTTGAAGATTAGCAACATTTGGCATGAGAATAAATTCTTCTATTTCGCCAAGTCGATCAATCTTTGCATAGGCATAAATAAGTTCACTGTCCACCTTGGGCTCCTTGACCTTCTGCCTAACCATCAGAAGATACCTCACCAAATCATGGTAAACATCAGCATCCTCAGAAGCCCGGATAACATCTAGGAACTGGGTAGCATCATCTGCACGAATAAATGATTCGATTGCATCGCTCACCAGCCCCTCCCTCAGTTGTGCCTTTGCAACCTGACTCCAAACAGCATCTTCTTCGACTCTGAATGCGAATTCCACAGCCCGGTCAATGCTTCTAATATTATCCAATAGTACATTGACAGCCTGCACATTTAAGTTGAACTTTTTGAAGATTGCAAAAGCTTCTTCGTACAGTTGGGCTTCAACGGCCACTTCTCCGACTGCAGGTCCATCAAAATTATCTAACCTATTGATATAATCCATAACTCTAGATGGATCTGCCTTAATAGCTGTCAAAATAAGGAGATTTTGCAGATTGAAGTTCCCACTGAATGCAGAGTTTTGGAGTACAATTTTCTCAAGAAGCTCAATCAGTTCATGCGGCAGGTCAGCTGTCATGAAAGCTTTAACAGCTGCAGAGACTTGTTCGGGACTCTTGCTTTCTGGCAAAGCAGTCGATACAACCTGATCAATTAGCTGCCTTCTATATTCATTCTCAGGATTTAGAACCTTATCCCAAAGATCACCATCCATCCTTTCAACAACATACCTGTGATCAAAGGATGATAGACAGATCAGCCACTTTAAAAACAAAGTCCGAATACATCATCAATTTATCATGAATAAATTAAATAATTACATACCTAGCCTGCAATTTAAACAAGGAGTTCTTATTTGTGACATTTATAAGTTCATCGTCACATTGGCCTCTTCGGTAAGCCACAACTGCCAGGGTGGGATCACGCTTCTCACAGTACTTACCAACAACCCGAGAATCATAGTAAGGGTTGGTTGTGAGGAAGTGCTCTGGATTGTTATTGCTATCAATGATAATTTTACCCAGAGCATTGTGGACATGCACATCTTGGCTTCCCTCACTCACAAGGTGCTCCAAGAACTGTGTTAGTAAACGTAGTCGATTTCTGGAAATCACAAGCTGAAAAATGAGAATCCCAAAGTAATGACTGAAGGAAAGAAGGTCAAGAAAACAGGAAAAGAAATAACCTCTTTTCACATTCCTCCACAAGGGGCTCAACTGGAAGCAAAGAACGGACTGAGAGGATAAGACCCTTTATAAAGTCTTCAGGACATTCATCATCTAGCAACTGCCCCACTACCAAAGGAGCATTCCCTGGGTTCACCTATCAAAAGAAGCAAACAAGTTGTCAATTACTGGAGCTTAATTTAAATTCATGCAGTATGCCTGTATATAAATAAGGCAGCAGAAATATCACAAACCTTCTGCACATAACCTTCAATATAACGGAGCATGTTATTTGTGTAAAGGTAGTGAGTGAGATCCGGAACAAACCCAAATCGGTCACAAACATTAATCAGTGGCCTCGCATCTGGAAGTTTGGCCTCCATCAAGAAGTTCTTCGTCTTTTCAGCATCATAAAATTTTGATTCCCTGGTCACACGCTCAACCTCCTTCATTTGTCCAGTTTTGGCGGCTGCCTCGATGTACTTAAAGTGTATATCAGGGTCCTCGCTGTCCCACAGGCCACAATCAGAAAAAGAAATATCTCAATGAGTTAAGAAATGACTGCTCTGAGCTATCAAACAAAGGAAATTGAGTTTGCTAAATAACTTACCTTGAGCTCAAATAAGAGCCCAGGAAAAAGTACAATCCTTCATACGACTTAAACTGCTCAAAAAGTTTTATGCAAGCATCAACACCCAACTGCTCACAATACTCCTTCGCAACCTGCACAGACACAGAACTTAGACTTTGGTGATTTATAAAGAATTAGCAGGTAATCAGACAACACCCTTTACCTGCACAATTATTTGAAGGTTGCCTCTGAGATTGACCAGCAGAAGGTCCTTCATGCACTCCAAAACCCATTCACGTGAAAGAGTACCAAAAAATTCAACAAGCGACTGAAACAGAAGTATTATTAAAAACATGTCAGGAGCTTCTACACACTAATATTACCAAGAGAAAAAGATAAAAGACATGTACCTGTGGCTCAATAGCATGTGTATTCACGATGACACGTTTAATATCCGGCAACTCAGTGTAATGCTGAAGAAAATGCATTAAGTTAAATCAAAGTTATACAATTAATTCAGTGTAGAAAATCAGACATAATACAACAAGTATTAACTTCAATAAGACGATTACCTGCAGTGCTCGCACATACAGACCAGCTTTCTCACAAAGTTGTGCAATTCGGGGACGATCATAGTGACTGAACATTCCATTTGCTAGAATGGCATCAGCAACGTTTGGAAATGTTACTAAATTGATTTCCAAGACCTGCAGATAAAAGAATGTTAATAAAATAAGTATATAATTTAACACAAACAAAATTATATTAGCTTAACCAGCATTTTAAAGAAATAACCTTCGTTTGAAGAAAAGCATGCTCTGGCAGATTTGGTTTCAAAACATCCAACAGAAATGCAGTTGCTTCCCGTATCAAGTTCCTCTGGGAGACAGAAATTCAAAGAAAACACTCATATATTTGACAGGGAAAATAATGTTGGTTTTTACAAACAATTTCATAAGTAGCATACCTGAAGAAAAAGATCAGTGATGGTATTATAATCAACTGGACAACCACCCTCCATTTGAGACATCATCAACGCAAAATTAACAGCTCCCTGCAATTAAAACAAGTTCTAACTGATCCCCCTCCGATAAGGTAGTTTTCTACTTGAAAATTACAGATTCCATCACATAAAAAAGTCCAAAATAATAACATCTATGGGTAGGCAAACAATAAAAAACTTTTAATCTAATAAGAAATCATAATAATCATAAACATTAACTTAATAGGTTTTAATAAAGGTATTAACACATTGAAAATATTTATCAATTGCTCATGTGATTTTACATGTTTTTAACACCTCCAAACACTAGAGGCTACAGAAAACGGAAACGAACCTGTGGATCTGTACGAAGAATTGTTTGCAGGAGGAACAAGTAGTCAGGAGTGTACCCAACCTGAGGAAATAATTTAGTCGTGAATATTTGATGCATGCATTCACCAAAATGTAAAGAACAAGAAGGGGAAATACTCCCCCACTTGATAGGCACTGAAAAGGGAGATCAGAAAGCATCACACTAGAAAATGCCAACGCAAAAAAAAAAAAAAAAGAGGAAAAAAACATAGCAGTCACCTGTTTTGAGTAAATCAAGATCTTGTCAAACTCCCTACGTTCAGCAAAAGCTGCAACAACTTTTGGAGTTGCCCTAGCTTTAATATATATTTTCAGGGCAAGGTCATTATCCACAGTCTACAACAGAAGCAGAGTGATCTTTAGAAAAAGGCAAAAGAAAAAGTATCAAAACAGTTCAATATTATACTGCGTACGGATCAAACCTTCACAAGGTCTCCCAGTTCTTCACTGCATTCCAATTTATCCTCGGCCAACCAATTCTCCAGAAGATTCTTCTTGTTTTGGTTTACCACAAGCCGTGATAACTCCAATGATTCAAAGGCATTGAGCTTCCCTTTTGTTAAAAGTGTACCAAAGTACTGCAACAGAGGTGGAGTCTGCCCAGCTTGCACAGGAACACTCTGCAGAATTCGGGTAAACGATTCTGCCTTAGATAAAATCAGCACAACACCGAAACAAGTATCTACATGATTAGGAAAGAAAAATGAGACCTGAAACTTGGCAACTGTATCTGGAGTGCGAAGGATCCCTTGTGGAGACTCTGCAGCAAGCTCAGCAGCTTCTTTATACTTGGTCTGAGCAAACAATTCTTGAAAACGTTGGACAACCTGAGATACCAAAAATCAGAGTCAACATCCTAGTCTGCAAAAAGAACAAAATCATCTAGAACAAGGCCCTAAATAAATTTAACAGATAAATTGAATACCTTATATAGACATTACAGTTAATAAAGATGCAGCATCATTAAATGTAATAATGCAATAAGACAATAAAAAATTGGGTACTAAAATGAATTGAGACAAAAGACTGCATGTTTTCAAACTCAGCATTGCAGTGAGATTGATGAAATCCCACATCCATAAAGATATTATCACAAAAGTATCCCTCCCAATTAAAAAAAAATATTTCTTTTTTATATTAATGTCTGGCAACTAAAATTTGATAATATCAGCTGTTAATCCTTGATTATCATCCCAATGCAAATACATTCACAAACCATGGACCAGCAAATATACAAATCAATCCACTTACCAAGTTCTCTGCGTTGGGAAGGTTTCCCCTTTTAGCCAGATTGACTGCAAGCTCCAAATTGTTTAACTGAAATAGAAAACAACCACAACAAGTAATTAGTCAGCATGTCTCGTTTTAGTGAAACCCAAAAACCGACAAGAAGAGGCACAAAAACGTACTTGACCGCTAACAAATGGTATTATTGTTGCTTCATTTACAGTAGCCAGCAACACCTGACCTCGCCTGTTGATGGCATAAAACCCTCCGACTGCTGAAGCTTCAGAGGTTAAAAATATCGGGTCTGGACTGATTCTATTTCTGTATACAGCAGTCGCTGTCTCTAGATCATAAACAAACAGCAGCCCAAGTTTGGTGATAACGTAAATCAAACTGTATTTGTGAGATATCTGCAAATTAAGAGAAACTAGTGTTATTATTAGCACTGATTTGACTAGCGGATTGTATTAGCTGATTGTATAAAAGCGTTTGGTAAAATTAACTGATAGCTGTTTGATTATTTAAACAAGTAAAATGACATACAAGGACATGGTTACATTCGATACTTGTTTGAATAGTTTATTAGTTATCAATATTTTGTATCTATTTATATTAATTAGATTATGAAAAATATTTTTTAATATAATATTACTAAGCATATTTGAAGGATCTATATATTAATTTATTATTTATATAATTATTTTTAATATAATTTAATTAATTATTAATTTTAAATACAAATATAAATGCGCGAAAATAAAAAGAAAAAAAGAAAAAACATTAGTTTACAAATGTCACAATGTAAATACGTGAGGGTGAAGAATTAAAATAGAAAAGGTTAAATTTAGGTTATTTGGAGATTTTTTATAATTGCTAAGGGTAAAAGGGACTTTATAACTCTAATTTCAAAAAGCTTCTATTAGTAGCTTTTTCAAAATTAAAAGTTTCACCCCAATCCGCTATTCCAATCAGTTATTCACCAAACATCTACATTAGCGGATTTGACCGGTCAAACCTCTAATTTTAGCTCAAACCTTTGTTTACCAAACAGGGCCCGTATAAAAAAAATCTTGGATCTTGTTCTACCTGCATTGCAACTGGAAAATCATCTTGAAAATCTGGTGGAAAGAACAGATCTGCCTGCTTCTTTGAAAATGATGGCCTGCCTGTAAATATACACTTTCTATTAGAAGATTGGAAATATGACTGAAAGACAAATAACAGAATATTATAGCTGCAGTGCTGAGTTGATTTTGAGAATGGTTAATGCATAACCAATGCTTAAACACGAAACCATTGAAAAACCTAACTGAGAATAGTCTTGATCATGATTTAAAGCTAAATATAGGTACAAAATTCAATTTCTTAGTTAAGACCTTACAAATATTACAAAGTAGTGTTTCATCTTAACTTGCCAGAACTTAAACATATTATAATTGGACTGTTCATTTTTCCATCACTGGAAAGGATAATGGAAAATCCTTTTACTTCTTTTAATATTCATTTAAAAATACCTGCAGTTTACCTCATATATAACAAGGAGAAAGCAAACTACAACAGAAAGAATAGCAAACTGACCTGGCTGGGCACCCAGCTCAATTACATGCAACTTAGATGTAATCTGGCCAGCATTAAAACTCTTGGTTGCGAACGAAATAAGAATAGAAGGATTCTCATTTCCTGGGACCTGCTCAGCAGAACCAAGCATATATGATCAGCTGCTTGTCAGACCAGCATCTATAATATGTAGTGAAAATATAGAGCGAAGCACAAGAAATCCCCTTACCTTAAATTGAGCAAATGAAGCAGCATGTGCTTCGAGAGCTTGGCTACGCTGCTGATCAACAGAGAAAAGTTGCATGTTCCCCTTAACCAATTGTGGCTTCTAAATGAAACAATACACATATGTCAAAATCTGAACTTTATAGTGGCAGCAGAGGTAGTTTTCAAAAGAGAGAATTTATAACTAATAATGACTGCAAGTAACAATAATATTTCCAAAAGTAGAGAGAGAAAATGGAATAAGGAAACGAAAACTAAAAGGGGGTGTTAAAGATGCAAACCCAAAATGATACGCAGAAGGCAAAAGAAATTAATTCAGAGTTCACTATTCAAATTCCCAAAACTTATAAATGAAGCAACAACCTCTTCACAGCATAATAACCACCTTAAAAAACATTAATAGGGCAACGACATACCTCTGGAGCACCAGGGGCAATTCCAATCAAAACCAACCACTTCTCCGAAGGATCACATTTATAGTTTATTATTTGATTGTTCACCAAATTAGCCGTCCTCTCAAACATCTTAACTGGTTCAGAATCACCTGCCAGGAGGGAGATGCAATGAGGCACATGACACCAAAGAATTTTTTACAGTAGATAAAAAACACTAAAAAAAGACAAGTTTTTAGAACTAAATAAACCATGGCTGTCTGTGATACCAGATAGACAATAGAATAACATCTAACCTTCAATTGACCAATGAAACACGGAGGTCTGTGTGACGAGGCCAATCATTTTTGGGCTAATCCATTTCCAAAATACAACCTGGGCATGAACCAAAAACAGTTTGCTAGGGTCATGCAATCAAGTACACAATCAACAATCATTGAGGAACAAAAATATGTTGAGAGAAAATGACAGAAAATGGAAAAAGAAGAAGAAAAAACGAGACAGCAAGTACATTTCACCTGTTCAGGCATCTGATGTGATTTCATTTTAGCTTTCATCTCTATGTTAAATATTTGCAAGTGATCTTGAGTTGTTCCCGGAAGTTGAGCTATAAAAGCAATGTCAAAGCAAATGAGTAGAAAGCAATAGATAAAGAACAAAAATTAAAGGATGAAAAAATAATAATTAAAAAAAGAAAAATATTGAACTTTTTGCCCTATTAAAAATACTATCTTTACAAGTATGCCAAATACATCACGACTAGCATTTCAAGCATATTTTGATTGTCGTATTGGACAGAAATTGAAGCAATTTCTGCAGTAGGAAGAAACTTAAATGCACTTATAACTGCTAAGTGCTAAGTTTCTAACTAGCTGTTCCCGAAAACTTAAACAAAAAAGTTGGGCAAATGCAGAGACCCAAGCAAAATACATAAAGCAGTCAAGTAAAAATATAGCAACTAAAAGACTCTGTAGTTTAAATACACCAGGATGCCATAAGCAGGGTCCTTACAGTTAACTCGTATCACATTCATTTGTTCATTTCGGAAACCAAAAAGCAAGTAGCAACCCAAAACCAAAAGGAATCTTAAGTAGAATTTCAAACAAGTTCCTACTACGAAAAAACACTCCTACACAACTAGACTCTTGAGCAGTTAGAGCCCAAACTAGTAACATAAGGGAAAAATTCACAATATCAATCCAATATGGGACTACACAGATCAGACATATTCAATAATCAACATTCCAATAAATAGGCAATCAATTAAAAGATAAACTTACGTGAACCAATGTAACTAAACTTCTTCTGATAGTTAAGACAACCAACCTTTCAAAGCGAGGATTCTAGAGTTCGGATTCATAAGAGCAGAGTCCGCCGTAATAGGTCGTCTCAGCGGCTGCATTGGCATGCTCATGTCGATTATCACAACACTATTTTGTGGCGACGTTTCTCTCACACAAATATACTTCTCAGATTCCATAGTAACATTCGTGAATGTGATAAACTGAGGACTAATACCAATGCTCGGCAACTGCAAACAAAATGAAATTGTTTTAGATCACTCAAAGTCCTCGCTATTTCAAAACAAAAATAGAAAGTTCCATACAGATCTAAGCAGATTTTACATATATTAGGCCTAAGAATGCTTGAACAAGTATTCGATATAGCTCAACAACCGAATATTCGCTATAATTGAAATGAAGTCGCTATAAAAATCAATTGAATCGAAACGGGAAGACTTACAGTCAAGACCTCCTTCATGGAGATGGGAGCGTTGGCGGCCGCCATGGTGGCTCAGATCGACGGTTGAAGATTCACGAATTAGAAGCAGATCTTACGGCTGAGATTGAATCTTTTAAAATTGCAAGTCGAAATGAAAATCTGAGAAAGCAACTAGGGGGGGGGAACTATGCTAAAGAGATCTGATTCAGAGATTAAAAACAGTTGAAAAATCTTAGAGATTGAAATTTGTTGAAGAAACGAGGAAAAGAAAGACAGAAAAGTAGCGATAGAGATCTAATATAAGGCACTCGAGAAAAATAAAATAAAAATGAAAATAACAAGGATGTGTAAAAAATAGGGATTCGAATCAGATTTTTTAATAAAAAATTTGAGTTGTCGAATTCGAATTTAGGATAGAAAATATTGACTCGACTTAAGATTAATTCTATAATTCTTTTTTAAATTTTTTATAGATATCTATAATAATACCTTTCTTTATGTATTTTTATAATTAGGTCCTTAACATTAAATTTTTATTTATAATTTAGTCATTTAAATTATAATTTTTTACGATTAAGTCTTTTAAAATTATTTTTTTACAATTATATCTCTAAAATTATTTTTTTATAGTCGGGGTCGGGTTTAGTATATTTATTTTCGGGTCGAGTCAAATTTTTTTAAAGAATATGTTCTGACTGGGTCGAGCTTAAGGTATTTATTTTCGGGTAGGGTTCGGGTGAGCAAAAAACTCGACCCAACCCCACTCGTGCCCATATCTAGTAAAAAATGTGCTACATATGGACTATAGTGTTGTGCGCATTGCTGGCTCTAGTCTCGTTTCTGAGATTTTGGTAGGCGAACTTAAAAATTTGGCTATTAAAAAATAAAAGGTAAAATTTATAAATAGTCACTAAATTTTGTTAAATTATTTAATTCGGTAACCAAACTTTTAACTGTTTCAATATTACCATTAAACTTTTAATTTTGCTTCAATTTGGCCACTGAGCTGTAACAGACGTTAAAAATGTGTTAACAAAATTTGTATAATAGCATATTTAGTCCTTCACATTTACACATTTAAAGAATTTAATCTTAATTCAAAACAAATCAATAAATTTATCCATCATTATTTATATATTAGTTTAAATTGATCCTATTTTTAATTAAAAATAATTTACTAATATAATATAATTCCTGCACTCCAAATATCTATCTCATTTTTATATCTATGCTTTAATACCTCACGAGCAATATAATAAGCACTTCCGACTATATCCCGATAAATCTTTCAGCCAAAGGCATCGAGAAAAAAAAGAGTAAGATAATGATTATATTACCACCGAAGCTAGATTATGAGCAAACGGCTGAGCTACGAGAAATCTTTCATTATTTTGATAGGAACAACGATGGTAGTTTAACACAGCTAGAACTTGGCTCGCTTTCGCGCTCTTTGGGGCTAAAACCGAGCCTTGAACAAGTCGGGGGCTTAATACAAAAGGCTAATTCGAATAACAATGGGCTGATTGAGTTCTCGGAGTTTGTAGCTGCTGCCGGAGAAGTCACCGTACAGCGAGGAACAACTGAAGCAGTTGTTCAGGATGTTTGATAAGGATGGCAATGGTTATATCACTGCTGCCGAGTTAGCACATTCGATGGCAAAACTCGGGCTTGCATTGATTGCAGAGGAGTTGACGGAGATGATCCAAGAGGCCGGTACTAATGGGGATGGGAGGATCAGTTCCGAGGAGTTCTCTCAGGCGATTACTTCTGCTGCTTTTAATCAATTTTGGGGTTAATTCTTTCATGTCATATCAGCTTTGTTTGTGTTTTGATTCTTGTTCATTTTTTCAGATAAAAAGTGGAACCATTTTCAACATTTTATGGTGTTGATTTCGTTGCTATTTCTGATTACAAATGATTAAATTGCAATCGTCCGACAAATTTCATATTTAAGAAATTAGATGACAAACCAGAAGAAATCATTTTAGTTTCAATCTGAATTTTTCACTTGGGACAACGATCCTCTAGCATTGTCCATAACTGAAACAATCAAACGGTTGTGTCGCATGCTGATAGCATAGCATACACCTAGTCTTCCTGGAGTATTAATTGTTTTTAAGCAATCTAATTTGAACCAGAAAAGGGTAAAATACACTGTCCATCACTCAATTATCTTCTCACTCTTATTTTGGTCACTCAACTTTTAAAAATTTTAATTTAATAACTGAACTTTACACATTGATATTATTTCATCACTCTACCGTCAACTATGAAACAGGGTTATGACCTGACAAAAGTAACACCGTCAAACCCAGCTTTTTTAGTTTCATTCTCATTTTATCTTCATCCAAGCACACCACATCTCTCTACCTTGTAATGAAAACTCTAAAGAGTTCTCTTTAGATTTTTTCTGTAATTCTTTCACGGAAGCTCTAAATTTTCTAAGATTTTGGAATCATAGTAATTGAGTTCATAAAGTAATTTAAACTCATCCTTGTAATGGAAACAACGGATGGTCGAAAGAAAAATGTTTGTTTTCCTCTGTGGTTATGCTTTGTTAAAAAGATTAGAAATGATTTCAAAAATCTAGTTAAAGGATTTTCATAGCGGTGTTGGAAGCTCTTAACCATGACTTTCTGTGGTTATAATTTTCAGTTAAAAATTAGAAATGATTTCCTTGTGGCTATGGTGGAAGCTTTTCACCATGACTGTGGTATTGACAACAACCACATTGATTTCCAGTTAAAAAATCAAAATGATTTCTATGGCTATTTTCTCCTTAACTCAATATCAAACCTTCACCTAAAGTTTTCCTTCTCTGAAACATCACTAATTTAATTAATCTTTTACTCATTGTCGCAAACAACCCCTCTCGATTAACCCATCACTGCTCTTCATAGTTTGATGCGTCTCAAAATTCTCTTACGATCAATCTATACATTTTACCGTCTCTTACCTCAAAAATATATTTGTGCTTTTTATCGAAATCCTCTTTAAAACTCTCCAAATACATCAATTTCAAAACTCCATGCTCTATATATATTTACAAAATCATTTTGAAGAGTTTTAAAGAGGATTTCAATGAAAACTTTAAATCGCTGGTCAAGTAAAGACGGGTGTCGTTGTGACTTACCGACATCAACATTGATCATATCTTCACCTAAATCTTCACTCGTCTGCGGCAGTCGTGACGATTTGAAAAGAAGTATCTAAACATCCATGGTGTTTTGAGAAGAAGATTTATTTGAAAAAGTTTTAGAAAAAATTCTTTTGACTTTTTTAAATATCTTTTTTTTTCTGATGTGGATTTTCAAAATATTATAAAATATGTGACTTGGATTTTAAAGATTAAAAAAATTATTTTATTAGGTCACGTAAGAACGGTGTTACAGATTTAACGGATGAGTGACAAAAAAAATTCAATCCATAAAGTTCAGTTATTAAATTAAAAAATTTGAAAGTTGAATGACCAAAATAAGAGCGAGAAGATAGTTGAATGATGAACTATATATTTTATCCCAGAAAAAATATTGTTTCAAAGGAACAGAGATTCAGATTGTTCCAAGCATTTTCATTTTCTGCCCGAACATACCCATTTCAGAAGAATGTTGTATTATTAAATTATTTTTTATTAAAAATAGGACTAATTTAAAATAATATATAAATAATGAGGGTTAAATTTATTAATTTGTTTTAAATTAGAACTAAATTATTTGAATGTGTAAATATGAAGAACTAAATGTGTTATTTTTTAGATAATTGATTTTATTACCCCAAGAACAGCATAGCTGCTACGAAAAACAACAAACTGTACAACATACAAATCGAACATAATCCTCACCCTATACAATTAATCTCCAATTTTGACTTGTCTGTAAATCTATACTATATCTCAAATGCAAAACTTTTCCATATAATCTCGTATTAACAATTTCTAAAATATAGCAGAATAGACAGAAGGACTAGAACCAAATACCCTGCAGTTTCGTTTCCTCCATACAAAGTCTAAAAAAGCACTCCACGCAAGCCTCAAAACTAAAGCAATCAAGGATTTGTCCTTGAAATACTTCACAGCCCAATCAAACTCAACCTCCCATGAAATTTTTTTCCTTAAGATGCAACAACACCGCAGGACCTCCGTTCACACAAGTTTAGTGTATCCACAATTAAAGAAGAGATAATTCTTGCTTTTATCGGCTCCATTACAAATGACACAAGCATCATCAACTCTCATGCCTCAAGAAATAAGTTTGTCCCTCCTAGGTAATCTCCCATGAATAACCATCCATGTTATGATTGCTTGTCGAGAAATATGCAAAGGATACCAAACAAGACGATGCCAACAAACTTTATCTCTACCTCCAACCAAGCCAAGGAAGTAGTCAGAAAAGCATTACTTAGAAGCTGCAAATAACCATCCCTAATCTTTATCAATTTTTTTCATATCTAGCTCATCGAATGCTTAGGCATAACCTGCCAAAATGAGGCTCCCTTCAAGACATAAGCATTGACCCAAGCTACCCACAACGAGCCTTGATTAGCAATCATCGACTCAACAAAATCACAATGCAAGCAATATTCTAATAAAATAAATCACATAACCCCAAGTCACCTTCAAATTTTATTGAACAAATCACATTCCAACTAACTCTACTCCCACTCCTACTCTTATCATCCCCTTCCAAAAGAAACGCATACATAACTGGTTAATTCTCTTCGGTACAGCTTTTAGAAGAATAAATTGCCTACACCAAAAATTTAGTATGCTAAAAATAGTAGACCTAATAAGCTCAAGCCTCCCAGCAAAGCTCAACTTCAAAGAAGACCACTGCTGGACCTTTGCTTGTATCTTCCCCAAGAGAGGTTGGCAGTCCTTGATCGAATACTTCTTTGTCATCAAAGGCACCGCTAAATATCTGACAGGCAAAGAGTCATGCTTAAAATAAGAAGCCAAGGCAATAATCTCCACCTCCTCATTGGACACACCCAAAGTGAAAAATTTACTCTTAACATCATTAAGTCTCAAGCCAGACATCTTATAATACTCATCCAGAACACAACAAATGTCAACTACTGAATCTAAATTGCTCTTAGAGAACACCATCAAATCATCAGCAAAACAAAGGTGAGTTAAGTTAATCTTGTGACACTTCGGGTGATACTAAAACACTCATTTTTCAGCAGCAACATTCAGGAATCTTGAGGGAATATTCATAATTAGAAAAAAAAGATAAGGGGACAAAGGGTCACTCTGTCTCACTCCCCTCTTACACTTAAAAAACCAGCAAGGCCACCATTAATAGAAATAAAAAAATTTAGGTGTCATCATCCAGTCAAATGCTTTCTGCAGATCAATCTTCAAAGTGCATCTCAGAGAAAGAGTAGACCTACCATATCCTATGACCAATTCCTGTGCCAAGAGGGTGTTATCCAAAATGTTCCTACCCTTAACAAAAGCACTTTGATTGGGTGCAATCATAACAGGGAATATAGGGCATAATCTGTTGACCATGACCTTGGTGATATATTTATAAACAATCGAGCAGCAAGAGATGGGCCTAAAATCTTTCATCTGACTAGGACTCAAAATTTTAGAAACCATCACAATATTTGTAGCATTGAATCTTGAAATAAGCTCAGACTGAGAAAAGAAATGCCTAACAATAAGAAGGAAGTCATTGCCAGTAATATCTCAGGTTCTTTTGAAGAACAAAACAGTATATCCATTAGGGCCTGGAAACTTATCATTCCCCATCTCAAACAAGGCAACCTCAATTTCTACATCTGAAATATATTTAACCAAAAAATTTGCATCTTCATCAGGTATATTGTAAGAGAGCAGTTCCCTAAGTAGATTTATAGAAAAAACTTCAACTTGTAGGTCACCCCTTCTTAAGTATCAAGCCTAATGTCACGGACATGCCCTCATTTACTTGGTTGGCAAGCCGTGCGGCACTTGAAATGGGTGTTACCCAGACAAGTCAGCCTTTCTTATACCCCATCGTCCAAGGAATTATCTCGGTCTAGCCTTCTCAGGGTCACAATGCCCTAAGGCTTTAGAGTTTCGAATCTCGCAGGGCCTAGCGATAGCTGTACTCTAACCTCCTACTTCAGCCACGAGCGCGATATGGGGCCCTATTACCCTAAACCGTCCCTAGGTATTTCTCCCAGGGAGACAGTGCGCCAACCACTAGGCCCCACTGCCCGCACACCTAGGCCCCACATGGGCCTAGGAGTAGGTCGCTTACACCAAGGAAGCTCGGTCGCTAGCCTAGGCGAGGGGGATGGTGGAGACTCGACACCAGACCACTTCCCCCTAAAGAGCTAAATAAACTTACCAGGAATGTCGTGAGTAGACGTTGCTTTGTCCCAAATGAGGATATTTTCTGGATATGGCCTTCATCGCCTTCCCAAAGCTTCTCAACTTGCATCCTTGACTTGGTAGCTCCTTAGGGATTGCTCATATCATCGCTCAGTCCACCATTGCTCGGTCATGAACGGGCTTGTCAAGGCAGGGTCGCAATATAATAAGGGATGGCCTTGACATTCTCCCCCACTTACTCTATCGATGGCCTCATCGATGTAACCCCAGAAGGGATGGCTCTGACATTCTCCCCTACTTCCTCTACCGATGCCCTCATCGATGTAGTCCAAGAAGTGATGGTTCTGACATTCTCCCTCACTTCCTCTACCGATGCCCTCATCGATGCAGTCCAAGAAGTTATGGTTCTCATTGATATTGACACCAGTTCTTCATCACCTGTTGAGCCGATACGGACCTCTGTGGCAGCATATCTTCGATTCGTGCTCGATTTGATATGTTTTTCTTGTCCCGCCATTTGATCATTCAAGCAACTAATTCAAGCCTCGATCATGGGTTCTTTCTATCTCCTTTTAACTATGTTGCACATCCGTATGACCCAGTTCCACTTCTATCATGTTGAGTTTTAGATTCATGCTCCCCCACTTTTACTCCGATTATGGCTCGGGCAAAAGACAACTAACAAACCATCGATCCACTCGAATAAGTGCCTTGTAGTTTCTTTGTGCTCCACGATCTGCCCATTAACCTACACAAATACAAAAGTAACATACCTGGCCATGAGCAGACGTGTTATGACTCGTCACTCAATGGCTTACTCCTCGACATTAAGCATCTTCGCCAACTTTGCCTCATCTCGTACCGAGACCTCCAAAGTATTGAATGTGTCATTATACATATATCATCAACATTAACCCAAGTTTGCCAGCACATGCTCGCGTTGCACCTGGTTGCTCAATAATGCAAAGATGATCTCTAGTTGCCAACACTGTGTCGCATTGTACTTGCCTTTTGTTCTCCTCAATACATCCTGTATTATAAGATATACAAGCAATTTTATCAATGAAAACATATCCACACAAGTCTCGTATGATACATGGTTGGCACACATTGCCTTATGCTACCACCAATCATGGTATGCCTTTGTATGTATACCTCAGGTGTTTTGACTATTTGAGAACGCAGTCTCTACGACAAGCTAATACCATCCACTCGTGAGGTTTTCTTCTTACTCTATTATACCTGCACTATTTGCCAAGTAAATGCACACCAATATTCTCTCGAACAACCTTGCCCTTGTTCCAGTAGCAAAATAGATGGTCATATGTCCTCGCTAGAACTTCTTAATGGTCTCCTATGGCCCTTGTAATAGCCAATCAAGTTGCCCCCTTATTTCGTTTCTCCTTCACTCCCTTTGTAACAGACAGAACTGTTGATAAGCACAAAAGTACACATTTGATCTCTTGACACACATGGCCTATACTTCATGGGTAAGTTAGTTCCCCACATCTACTGATGTCTTCCCCATTATCCACTTACTAGAAAAGTTCATATTGTTATCACGCCAACAAAGGAACCTGTATTAGCACCCCACAAACATCATATCAACATTAGTCTCGTGTTGTGGACTTCAAAATGATGTCTCACTTATGCCCTCTACGTGTGACTTAGGTTTTCGCAAGAACCAAACTCTTCCCCATATGCCCACGACATCTAATCAGTAGAGTACTCTCATGTAGGATCAAGACCTCTTTATTCTCTTACATAATCTCGAATAGAACCTGTATTCGCTAAATCCCTTAGCTTCTTTTGAGCATTATATTCTACATTTTCGGGAAAGAAATGAGCCCATTAACTCTTCCTTTAGCCCATCACATATCTTGATAGGACAAACACCATTAATAAACTTGGATCGCCACTACCACTTGGCGTCCCCTATTAGATACACCAAGGCAACCGCGACCTTGTCTTTATCTATTTTAGTATGCGTATACCGGAAATAATGCTCGACGTCAAACAAGAAATTTTCAAGCTCCTTAGCATCTTTGTTCCCTTCATACCGCTAAGGTTCCGAAACCTTAGTCCTCGGACCCTATCTACTGTCATCGAATTGCCCATAGCTATCTGTATCAGGTTAACCTAAGTCTTGATCTTATCTAGTCCGAACTTCATATGACTTAATGCTTCTTTTGCCTCTATTGCCAAAATCTTTGATAGTCTGGGTCAACTCTTGTTGTGTTTCCTTTATTGCTCAAAGTCGATCATTTGATGCCATAGCTCTCATGGCAGCCACTACGACCTCAAGTTCCTTAAATCGACTAGGGTCTATTGACCCACAACCTTGTGTTGACGTCCTAGCACCTGGGTGTGTTCTCTCTCTGGGTAATACTCGTTCCACGTTTTCGCGTTTGTCACCATTCTTGTCGACACACATAAAATCATTGTTCCTGCACAGACATCGACTTTTACAAACAGGTGTGATATTTGTACCGTGTTCTTCTTTGTTACACGAAGCTGACATTTAACCCTATTGCATACGACCAGGGCTTTTGACACCTGCCAAACCTTCAAACCGTCTTGGTTCTTTAATCGATTGCCCCCACACCCCTCAAGGAATTGATAGGAATACCTGCCTTCAGAACACACACAAAGAGAAAACTGACCACGAAATTGGTTAGTCCAATTACATAACAATAAAATGAAATGTACCTTACAAGTTCAATGGGACTTTCCAGTACGTCTCCCACTGCAATTCACGCTCTGTATTGCCAAACTTTGGGAAGTGCGTTATAAATTCCTTGACCACCACATTTATATTTTTGGGTAACACTGACATATCCGTGGTAACCAGGTTTTGCTTTTGGTCTATCAGTCCATACATCAACTTTGACCTAAGCCTTGACTTTACTAGCTCGCTCGATAATAGCCCATATCACCACTGCCCAAATTAGGGATTTTGTAACACTTGGGTGAGATCTGAATTGTACTTGAATCATCACCACATACCCATCGAGCTTGTCTGTCCCACGTTTACTCTTTGGCTCTGCTTGTGAAGAAGCTCCTAAGGAGAGCTTTTCTTAGATGCACCCACATTACCAAGTTGTACCACCCTTGTGTTTCTCACCCAAACGGGTAGCTTTACAAATAGCACTTTGCCTTACCCTAGCCAGCATCCCCATCAAAGAAAGATTTTTGTGTCAAAATGAGTTTTTTTTTCATCCAAGATAAAACGGTATTGACTCGCACAACCTTTGTCATCCCATATTTGCAATTTATTGCCGAAGAATCTGGTCCAAACTACCACATCGCAACACATTCCTTTTTACCTTAAGACCCAATGTGTCTTGAGAAAATTACCATTTACGGACAAATTATTAGCTATGGGAAGCATTCCCCTTAGGCTCCTTGATTTTATTTGACAATGTAACATTTTTTTTGCTACACATCCGTCTGGCGTCACCACGCACCACATCCACTGAATAAAGCATCACAGTGTTCAAGTTGGTACATGAGCACTATGGCGTTTGGTTAACAAATACGCACCACTGTATCAAAAGTCATAGCCAAACGCCACCGTCACATGACTACATTGTCTATCTTATTCTCGCTCTGATACCACGTGTCACGGACATGCCCCCCTTTGTTCGGTTGGCAAGCCGTGCGACACTTGAAATGGGTGTTACCCAGACAAGTTAGCCTTTCTTATACCTCATCGTCCAAGGAATTATCTCGGTCTAGCCTTCTCAGGGTCACAATACGCTAAGGCTTTAGAGTTTCGAATCCCGCAGGGCCTAGCGATAGCTACATTCCAACCTTGTCATGTTCTCAATGCCCACGTGTATAGAAATACCTATTCAAGAATAAAAAAAGCCTTATTGTTTGACTATACAAATCTAAAATTTCGTCAAACTAAGCCGGCATTTCAAATATATTTATATATATGAATTTGAGAAAATTGATAAAAAAAAACGAGCTCTTGACTCTTGAGTTCCATTACATAAACATTATATATCCGTTTATTGTCTAAATTTATTTTAATTTTAAGTCCTACTAAATGGGGAGATTGTCGAGAGTTATCATAGATTAGATTTAGATACATCATGTTTATTCAGATTTCGATTATATGAGTATATTAATTGTAATTGTAAATTCATTTTTTGTATTGTATTGGTTGATTCGGACTGTAGTTGAAAAATAATTTAAGTTCAAATATATTTTTGTTATTATTTTGCCGGTGTTTGTGCATTGTTATGGTTATATCATACTATAATTATAACTTTTTTTTAACAATTCCTACTTTGAGAAAAAAACAGAAAATGTACTCTTATTGAATATTGAACTCATAAAAGGAGGGAAGAATGTCAATTCAAAGCTTTTAACGACTTGCTCTAAAGATTGTTGACAATTATAACTTTATTTATAAAACATATTGAATAGTTTTGATTATAGTCCTATTGATTACATTGATGCCATGATTATAACTGCAACTTCAATATATATGTACATCTAATGTGATAAGTATTTTTTTAATCATTTTAAAGCAATTATTTTTAAAAAATTTACACTTGACACTGGTAATTTTAGTAAATGAACCAAATGATGAACATAATCAGTTAAAATTAAATAATATTCATCCCGTTTCATTTTAGTGACATGCGTTTTTTTTTTCTTTCCCGGTTCCCTGGAGTTTTGTCTTTACTAATCCGGACCAACCAACGTCTCACACCTAGTTATGATGGATAAGTTTCCTAACGAGAATTTTCTGCATACATAAAGTCTCGAACTCGAGACATGCTTAAGCGATACTAAGTTGCTTACCATTTGGACAAGCCCTTAGTTAGGGCGGATGACAACATGACTTACCCTCAATATTTTGGGAAATTTCCTTTTAAATCTCTTATTTTTTAAAATTTTAATTTAACCCTTAAAACTTAAGAAATTATTGTTTAATATTTTATTGTTTAAACACGTTAAGTATGCATCCACATATTTTTTTTGAAATTCTCATTAAACTGCTGTTTTTGGAAAATTTCATCAAAACTTTTTTTTAAAAAAATAATTAAAATTTCAAAAAAATGGTACTAAAATCCGTCCCTGCATGCAGCTTTGTATAATGCGGTTACAACTTATGAGCCGCCCTCTCATTATAAAAAAGATAGTATGAAAATGCAAGTTGATTTGGTGCTTTTATTTTTGTTGAAGAATTCTTACTTAGGAAGAAAAAAAATTTACTTATAATAAGTTTAAAACACACAATTTAAGAGAAGAGAAAGTATCACGTGAATACATTTAATAATTTGCTCTAAAGATCATTGACAGTTGATTTGGTGCTCTTAATTACAATTGATATGGTCATATGATATATATTAATATAATTAAGAGCATAGATCTTGGATTGTTCCATTCATCGAACAATATCTTTTATTTATTAAATCCACCGATTTATTTTTTATTTATAAAATAAATATTTGATGTATTGATAATATAAATAATTAACATCATTTAATTTATTAACGATGTACAAAATTAAATATTATCGATACATTAAATATTAATTTTTATTTATATTATTTTCATGTGTTTGGTAGGTTGTGACTCCGAATTAAACTTTGCATCATCACCCAAAGCAATGGCGTCATAATATAAATACCTTACTCGAGAATAAAAAGTCATGGTGTTATGGTTGTCCTCTTCATATTAATAAAAGAAGAGAATTATTCTATCAAATGCTGGTCAAACAAAGCAACCATTCTCGAAAACAAATGAAATACTTGTATGCATGTGATGTGAGAAAAAATAAACAACTTTTTACCGTTTAAATGCATTTTAATCTTTTTTTTAATAAAAAATAAAGCTATAACATTTGGATTGTGCGAGAAAGTTGACATCGATATCGGAGATAGTGACCGACGATGAATGTGGAAGAGACGAGCAACAGTAAGAGTTGAATGAAAGCACAAAAAAAAAATATAAAAGAAACTATGAAAGTTTTATCGAAAAGAGTTTAATATGATGATCTGATTTGATCTATTATAAATATTCGACATTTATAGCCTATGTGAATAACGACCCAACTGACTCACAACAACCTAACAAACTAATAGTCAACATTAATCTACTTAACAGATTATTAGCTGACTTAATAACAACCTAAACTATTCTATTAGTGTAACGGATTGGGATCCCAAAATTAATTTTAAAGTCGGGATCATTGTATAACATGTTAAATACAAATTGTTAATATCATTGATGGTAAGAGTATGATGCTGATAATTTTAGACTATTTATCTGTTTTTGACTTAAATGAAGAACTACAATTTATGATTTGAGGAAAGGCGAGGAGAGATTAAGACGATCAATAGTGATTTGGGGTTTTAGAGTCCTCTTGTTTAGTCTTTTTAGTGCGGGTATTTTATGTCTTGAATGCATGTTTGTTGATATCAAGATTAAGATTGATAGATGTTGATGAGTTGTCAGTAGATCAAATAAATTCGACAGCAATTATATTTTAAAATTATACTAAGCGGAGAATACAATAAAATCTTAAATTTTCTCTGAATGAGTCTCGAGTTTTTTTTTGCAGAAAAAACAATACAAATTTTAAGATTTTAGATTTATTCATTTTATCTTATTAAACTTGCTTATGTAATATTTCCCTAGTTAAATACTACATCATACATTACCACTGGTGGAATTTATTTATTTTACAGCTTAAACTAGAGATCTAAAGCGTCTCCCCAAAGTTTACCATGCACGAACATCATGCTGAAAAATTACTCGTGTCATCTCATTGGTCAACGGTGACCTTACGTGGATCACAACCTGTCTCCTTATCTCGCCAGACAAGCCCACGACGTGGCAATGACCAATACTATATTCTGTTCACCAATGTTCCATCACCGATCAACCCACCACCACCCTCGCCTATATAAAACTATTCCCCATCGGGTATCCATCACCATAGCATTCGCAGCAATATCATAAGCAAAAGAAACATGGCGTCAGAGCAATACCAAGCAATGAGAAACGCACCGCAGGAGGAGAAAGAGGAACTCGATGCAAGGGCAAGGCAGGGGGAGACGGTGGTTCCCGGTGGGACTAGTGGGAAAAGCCTCGAAGCCCAGCTTAACCTAGCTGAAGGTATATATATATATATATAAACTTTAAAAGTATGGTATTAATATTTGATTGTAATGTAATATCTCTGAAATTAATGTTGTAATGAAGGGAGGCACAAAGGAGGGGAGACGAGGAAGCAGCAAATAGGGACAGAAGGGTACCAGGAAATGGGGCGCAAAGGTGGTCTGAGCAACTCCGACATGTCCGGCGGGGAACGTGCTGGTGATGAAGGAGTTGGCATTGATGAGTCCAAGTTCAGGACCAAAAGCTAAATCTCCAACAGAGCCTCGCTGTGAAATGTTTGTTTTAGGTTGTAGGAAGAACTAAATTCAGTTTATATGTAAAACTGGCTACTATTTAAGCTTAGCTTGGTGTGTTTCCTAGTGATCTTTAACTGTTAACTGTTTGTTTTCTTTTTACTGTTTTTAGGTTTAAGGAAGAAGTAAAAACCAGTTTATATGTAAAGAACTGGATAATGTATAAGCTTTGTGTAGTGTTTGGCTAATGTACGAGTCATATGTGTTTTTTTAATGTTGGCGTGTGCTTTGAACCTTTAATGGACGTGTGTTTTAATATACTTATTATTTTGATGTTACAATTTAGTTTCAAGGGTGGTAGTTCGTGTCTTCTTATTTTGATGTTTTCGTGGAATGTTAGATGCTGTTTTTTTGCTAGCTCTATATTACTAATGAAAAAAAATAAGTATGTGGTGTATTTTAATCTTATTATTTTTGTTCAGTTGAAATCCATTTATTTCTTGAATAAAAACTGCTGACGCAGTAGCTTAACAAGAGCGACACATCGAAACTAAAACAACACCAGACCTAGAAAATCATGAAATACAATTCAATCTGAAATCCCTGACACTGAGACAATTTGTGAGGCAGTTACATACAAAGGAATTTCAGCCACAAATACCTTCCAAGCAACAAGGGAATGAAGATGAGAAAAATAATAAGCAAACTATAATTTCTACGCCCTCCATCTGAATCTCCTTGTTGAATATCAGAATTCTGGTCGGTTTTACCACATCCCATCCCATCACTAACGGTGTAACTGTCTGCATCCACGTAAAATACACGAACTTTCATTTCTTCTTTTGTTATAACATTTTCGACATAAAACTCGAACGATGCCTCCTCATAATCATATCCTCACTAAACAGAATCAACACGTGATCAACCTTGTAGCTATTGAAGGATCTACCAGAAACATAGCACTTACTTCTCAACTTGTCACCATTGGCGGCTGTGAGTTGGTATTTACACTCAACTTCAATAAATCCGTATGCACGTGAGAGATTAGGCTCAAGCCGGATAGCAAATGCAGGTCTGAGATTGGGCACAATGTAGATAGCAAAAGCCAAGAATCTGCACCCATTTGGGCTAAGCTTCAAATTTAAGGAAGAATTCATGCTTTTATAATAAAACACATCTGCTGAAACATCATTTCCTGGGAAACTGCAAAACAATTGACTTCGAAAAATTTCCCTTCCATAGTTATATTCCTCTCGGGATATCCCTTTCGTCCTTGCCCATCTCTGTGCTAGGGATTGAATTTGAAGTATAGCATTTGCCTCGATGTTTCTAATTGAATCTTGATTCAACCTTGTGCAATTCCAGAATAGCCTGGTAATGTATTCTTCTTTAGGAGAATCATCACCATCATGTAAAGAATGGTTATGAATCGACTCAGGCACCTCTCCTATTGCAGTGTAGGATAAATCTAACTCAAAGACATTTCTGAGCTCTGGAAACTTCTTGATTTTATAACATTCCCTAAGGTTAAGCTCTTTAAGAGATTTCAAATGATGGAGGCAAGGAAGTTCAACTAAACTTACACAGCCCTCGCAGTCGAGCCATTTAAGGTTGATGGCTCCCGATAAATCAGGGATCTTCCTTAATTTTTTGCATTCAGAAAGATCAAGACTTTCAAGAGATGTCAAATGACTGAGGCGAGTTAGTTCAACCAAACTTCCGCACATCCTACATTTGAGGCTTTTAAGGCTGATGGCTCCTGATAAATTAGGGATCTTCTTTAAATTCTTGCAACTAGAAAGATCAATTTCCTTTAAATTAACAAGATCTACAACGAAAATATAAAATAATTAAATTACTTCATAGCATTATCTATTTATTTCGGGTCGTATCAAGGATTAAATGAAAAATACAAAGTACCTGGTGATCTTTATTCCAAAGTTGTTTGATGTAGCCAAAAGTTAATCACAACAAGATTCTTTGGATTAAAACTTGGTGATAAGGACGTGAAAGGGTAAAACATCCAACAAAGATATCTTAGCTCATCAGGAGAGATACACTATCAACACCTTCGTTTGCAAGCAGCTTCTTATTCGAATTTGACATAATCCAATGAACATCAATACTGACATCGAAATAGATGCATGTTCTCAAAACTAGGAGGATATAATAACCGCAGGTCTTCAATTTTAGTCAGGTGTATCATCACTCCTTCAATTAAGTCTGTTCCCTGATAACAAGATTTTTTTAATCAAAATTTATAGACATTTCCTTAAATCACTCTTTAAGAAGGTAATTATATTAGGTAAGGCTTAGACAAATGGGGTACACCTTTGAGCAGATTCAATGTTATACGGGAAAACAGTGGTCATTATATATATATATTGATATAAACATTATATGTATATTTAATTATTTGAATCGGGGACGACATAAATTAACCGAATTTATATGACAATACATCAAATCTGATTCTAATAAAAACTATACAAATATATACAAAAGGAAAATAAATACAATTAAGGCTTACCTTATTATATCTGAACACTTGAGACAAGTCTTCGAGACTCCATATCCTGCTGCGATTTCCAGGATTTTTTGACTCTCGACTAACAATGTCTTTGCCCATCTTTTCAAACATATCATGCATAGAAATACACACAACCTTATCCGGACCCTTATAATGACTTTTAATATCAACTAGACACTTATCGATCAAATTGTTTATTTCACCCTCTCCTACCTGATACACATAACTTAGAAGTTGCTCTATCTCTTTCTTGATGTGCCCGTTAAAGAAGCATGCTATATCGAGAAATATACCCTTCTCTAGATTTTTCAACCCATCAAAACTACTCTTCAAAACATGTAAAATATTTGGTTGACTATATTTATTTAGCTTATGCATCTCGTTTTCCCAATCCTCTTGAGATTTTTTATATAGTTGAGAACCCAAAACTTTTAGAGCAAGAGGTTTACCTCCGGCGTACTCCTCAAACTTGTTTGATAGATCTCGAAAATCAGAATCAGGATTCAACTGTTTAAATGCAAATGTAGAAAAAAGTTGAAGAGAATCATCCTTATTTAACTTGTTTACTTTATGTATTACCTCAGCTCCTCCATTGTAAAGTATTCGTCTATTTCTAGATGTTAGAATGATTTTACTTCCATGACCAAATGCTTAACACCCATAAAATCTACGTGTTCTTCTTTACTAACATCATCAAGGACAACAAACACCTTTTTATTGTTCAACCTCTCTCGGTAAGGAGATCCTATCGAAAGGGTGTCCATACAAATATCTCTTTCGTTTAATAGTTTGGAAAGGAGTTCATTTCGCAGAGATTCCTTCCCTTGTTTTTCTATTTTCTCTCTGACATTTTGAAGAAAGTAACGATCTTCAAACTTGGAAGAGATTTCATGAAACACGGCATCAGCAAGGGTAGTTTTACCTATACCTCCCGGTCCCCATAGTCCTATTACACGACTCTCCTCTTGCTCAATTAGAGCCAAAATCAACTTTTTCTGATCATCAATTCCAACCAGTTCGTCACAAGAACTTGGAACAGGCAGGCCATTCCTCAATTTTTTTGTAACATCGTCAACCATTTCCTTGATGTACTCGGTTTCAGGTCTAATAAATAATAAAAAAATGGATATAATTATACATGAAATCTAAAACAAAGAAAGTCAAATATATAAAGTTACCTGTCGAATTTGCCTCCATCTATATGCCACCCTTTCAATTTACCAACTTCAGCAAAGGCCTTTCTCCATTGCTCTACTTGTTTTAGCCCTTGTGATGCATGATTTTCAAAGGATGTTTCAAAAGTCCCACCAAGATGTCGCACATGGGAAGGATCAACATGGTAAAAGAGCCAAGCATGATTTCGAAGAAGCATAGTCTTCGGATAAAACGATGATTGAGATGTTGGAGGCTGCAATTGCATTTGAAAGTTGTTGGGAAAGTTGCTCCCCTCTTTCCATTTTCTTTTCATCGAAGAAGACAGATATTCCCTTGTCTTCCAAAGATTTGAGTAGATGAGCCGTGAAGTTAAGGCGCGTGTCTCCACCTCTGAAGCTCAAGAAAACTTGATGCTTCATCGGACGAGAGGATGATGAAGAAGAAGAAGAAGCCATGAAAGAGTATGG
The DNA here is from genome assembly GCA_019671005.1 of Hibiscus mutabilis. Taxonomy (NCBI): domain Eukaryota; kingdom Viridiplantae; phylum Streptophyta; class Magnoliopsida; order Malvales; family Malvaceae; genus Hibiscus; species Hibiscus mutabilis. The sequence continues at coordinate 40,324,851 of CM033746.1, read as the reverse complement.
ATTGAGTTAATGAAGCAAAAGAGAGAGAAGTACAGCAAGGGAGCTTTGCTTTTTTGAAGAAGATGTCGTAGTGAAAGTTGCTCAACAGAACATTATATCACTTTAAGTCCTTTTGTTCATCTTGTTCAAAAAAAAAAAAGTCCTTTTGTTCCGTGGGTTAAGATAAATTCTAGAGAGTGAGACAGGTTAAAATGCAACCTTATACAAATTATTATTAATTGAGTAAAAATTTATATAATTACGTAAATTTTTATCAACTTGATAAGTATTTGTGTATATTTTACCTTATATAAGAATTTATGAATTTACACAATTTCTTATATTATAATTTAAATTTTTATTATTTTTAAAAAAGTTATATAAATTGCAAAAATTTATATAATTATACAAATTTTTACTAATTTAATAAGAATGTATAAATTCGCTTTATTTTATCCTTATCCCACCTAGAATTTTCTGTAGGTTACTTTTCACAAAAACGTCACAAAGACTAATTATTAATGCAGTTTCACACCGCGTCCAATTAACTTTGAAAATAACACCTAAACACTCACAAAGAGAAACGAGAATACCAAGAGAGCTTCGCATTAATATGCTTTGTTTATATCATAGTGACATACTGGAGTATTATAGATTTCGTCTTAATATGATGCCGGCTCTTCCCTTGGGCCTTGTCCTATGGGTACGTACAAGTAATTGAAGGGGCAGTAAGAGGGTGTAATTTCAGAATTTAAATATAAAAATTATAAATTATTAAATTATTTTAAATTAGACAAAATTCATAAAAATATAAATTCTGGAACTAAACTATTATCATATCAAATTATATTTCAATTTTAAATACTTAATCATATATTTATACATTACAAATATAGTTGAATAATTAAATTGTAACTTAAAAAAACTCATTTATAACTAAATATATTTTAAAAAAACTTTAATACACATAAACTTTAATTTACAAGTGCCTTTTAATTTTAAGAGTTAAAGTTTTAATTTAGAATTTGATGTTTAGGAGTTTTAGTTGTAAGGTTTAAAATTTAAAGTTAATATTTAAAATTTAGTGTATAGGGTTTAAGATTTATGACTTAATTTTTTAGGGTTACTTTTAACCTCATCGGTGTCTCACCTAGAATTTTCCGTGGATTACTTTTCACACAAACGTCACAAAGACTAATTATTAATGCAGTTTCACACCGCGTCCAACTTAACTTTGAAAATAACACTCAAACGCTGATAAAGAGAAACGAGAATACCAATACGCTTTGTTTATATTATAATGATAAATAGGAAAATACCCCGCTATGTAAATTTTGGTAGTTTTAATCTTGACAATTTAGCTTAAATTTGAAGCTACTTTCGTGTGGGAAATAACCCGCTTTCCCCAACAGATTCATGGGTTTTCTATAAAAGTATTCATTAGAAATACAATTATATTGAGAAAGGCTTAGACTGGTTGAGCATACGTTTTTTTATATTGGAATTTCTAGTACGGGTGGCAGTGGGACATTTTATCGTCCTCAACACTTGCGGGTACGGTTTCAAGGAATCCCATTAAATGTTTCAGATATTTTTTTCGTCCTCATACCCATCCCTTACGGATGCTCGCGGTTTTCGGTTAATCCTCGTACTCAAAAAATAAACAAAACTTAATACATTAAAACAAATACTCAACATTAAATCTCTAAGATTACAAACATAAACGATAAATTTAAATTTTACCAACAACAAATAAACCATTTCAAAACTATAATATATGACTAAAATATTAACTATCGAAACATGCCAGCTTGTAGTACCTTTAAAAGAAAATATGTAACTAATAATTTACAGTTCCAAATCACGATTTGTTTCTTCTAAAAGAAACTATTCGATAAACTTTCCAACCATATAAATTACATTTTCTAATTTTACTCGTACGATTTATGGGAAATTTCAGAAGTTACTATCATTGTTTTTTAGAAACAATCTGCAGTATTTTCTTCCGACCTTTGCTCACTCAAAAATTAATAACTCTTAATATATAACTCAAAATCAAAAACCATTTATTTTAAATGAATCTAGACTTCCGTATAGTTATAGAAATATAAGGCTCACTTCCGAATTTATTTAGTAGAATTTTTTGTCATTTTTCAAAATCACTGCTAAAATTGTATTCTAAGAATTCTTCTATCAAATTTTTATGAACCTTTCAACATTCAAATATTCATATATTTAAAATACATATCGAAATCGATCACCATATTTTTTTAAATAAAACTAGACTGAATCACTTTTATAACGATGTATAGATCACTTTCTAATTGTTTTTATAGAATTTACGGAGAAATTCTAAACTTACTTCAACCGGCCATACTCAGATTATGTGAGATTATATTTTTGTTGAAAATGAGTAAATTACCCTTATGACCATCCAACTTTGTAAAATATTGGGATCCTTGCGGATATTTTTTAGGATCCTCACAGTGATTTATACGAGTACAGTTAGGTTATCCCCACAGTTCAGATATAGTAATCTCTGTCCCCATCCCCATTTCAGCTTCGGTGATAAAACTTCTCATGTTCCCGCCTTCGTGGGTGAAGATTTGATTATTCTCCATACCCATCGGTCCAGATCCCCACGATTTTAGTTATTTTCCCCGCCCAATTGCCACCCTAATTTTTACGCAATAGAAAATGTTCGTTCATTTTATTTAAAAAACAACAATGCGTTAGATATTTAACTAACACTTGACCAGATTCTATTATGTACCCTAAAATATCAATCATGATTAATATTTGATATTTAACTAACCCTTGAGCAGATTCCATTTGAGCCTCTTATCCATAAGCAAAATAGAAAATCCCATTGGGTTTAGGGATAATCAGGCTCGAACTGATGATACAGTCTGCATAAGTCGCTGGATCGGCCTGCTGTTCCGGGGTTACCAATTGACCTGGCCTCGTGGTATAAACCGATGCACGCACATCTTTTCGATACTCGAATAGGACCGTAATGTCGAGGAAGAAGACCAGTAATTTCATGGATTCGAACACATTTGCTACTATCTGAAATAGCCTGCTATCCATGCCGACATTTGGTGATTCAGACATGTTCGTCACCGGAAGCGTTTCTTTAGCACTTGGGTTCCAATATAAACTCCTGTATTTAAAGCAGAGACTATTTATACCATTCAAATAATGAACAGTGAGATGACAAATTATGTAATACTAAAAGTTTAGGATTTTAACTTGATATGAAGAGGGGACATGCTCATGAAGTAGACAGAAGTAAACTTGGCATCAACATTTTCTTCAATCCACCTACCCATGCCTTCAAAACCCTCCGATACCCTCGAGGCTGCTTGATTTCATCGGACTCAATTAGGTTCGCACCGGATCCTCATCTTTCCAAAAAAACATTACAATCGATACATACTAATTAACCTGATGAATAAAATTCCAAACTTTGTTTTATGCGGGTTAATTGTACCAAACATTCTTCTTGAGGACAAATTTAAAATCTGGGTCATATGTGAGGACTTTGGGTGCAATTAATCCATTTTATGCAAACAAGTTTATAGCAATCGATATACTTACAAGAGTTTCATATATCCAGTGTTCATCAACCAAATATGTGTTGAAAATCAAGTAATCAACACCTTTCCAATCACCACAATCGTTCCTGTTTGATTCAGATATGATTATGCGATCTTTTATGTTGTGCTTCCATGGATTGTCTGAATTTGATTCAACCAGAAATGCTGCCCAATAGAACTCCACTGCTGCATTATGCTCCTCTTCTAGCATTCAAGAAATATTGCAGCATCCAAAAGACATTTCTGATAGTATATGCAGCGCCACTACTTATATATCTCAAGATCTCTCTTTTTCTTTTTGATATGAGATTATTGTCTTCACCTCTTCCAAAGTGTGACGATATATATTTATAAACTATCATCCGAACTTTCACCAGAGCCAGACACATTCTCATATTCAATACGTACTCTTAAGCTCGGATAACATAGTTTAGAAATACTTGCCTCAAAACTGTAAATTTAGAAACTTCATGTTTAAAGGAACTCCCCGTGACACGCTAACAAGTGTCCCTGTAGTAAAAATCTGAAATTTTCGTTCTAAAAAATCAAAGTTCAATATCTGGTAATTATAAATGTGGCAAAGAAAAAGAAATTTGGTTCGGGTTTAGAATAATGCTCAAACAACTTGAAAGACAGTAACATACAATGAAATTTGAGCCGCGAACTGATATGATAGTCTATTATGTACCTACAAAAGAAGACAGAAGGAACAGGGGACTGGAGATGAGAACGCATAATAAACAACCATCACAAACTATAATTTCAAGAAAGAAATTCAACCCTTTAACAACTTTTCCCTTTTAATGTACAACTGTTATAAAAACGATAACGGCGATATAACAAACAATCGATAATTCAACCCTGAATCCCTGACCCTAGTATCTATTTATAGAGATAGATTACTTGATTATAAAGAAAATTTGCATAAAATGGAGGGTAAAGTAGAGTTCTATACGAATTTGACCGTAGGTACCTTCGGTCAGCCTAAAATAGAATTTGGATCATAACTCTAACAAAACAATTAAATTTTTAATAATGCAAATTACCCGAACTAGAATTACAAACATAAGATTAATATTCAAGCTGGAAATATTTACCTATGCATTTGGATGACATTATTGAGAAGATGCAATATTCAAGCTGGAAATATTTACCTATGCATTTGGATGACATTATTGAGAAGTTGCATCTTCTAGGTCAAAGCATTCTTGAAGATTAAAAAACCGAATGCATTCGAATGTTTTAGGCCCTCCATCCCCTTCTTCACCATCGATATAGCTTGATTCTCTTTCTGTAGCAGTATCGTCATGAGCTTCCTGATATTCGCATCTTCTTGAGAATCACAATTCTGGTTGGAATTGGATTTATCATATCGCACTCCCAGAACGTGAATTATGGCATAACTCTCTGCATCCACGTAAAATGTATGAACTCCACATTTCTCCACTTTAATTCTTCTCCACCGGAAAGACTTTAGATGCAGAATTCAAATGATTCCTCCTCATAATCATTGTCAATTACAACCAAATCCTCTCTAAACAGAATCAACATGTAATCACCCACTTCGATTCTCCGATAAGCATTATCAAAAAGATCGCACTCACGTGTCAACTTTTCACCACCGGCGGCTGTCAATTGGTATTTACAAATAAACGAAAAACAATCGTCTAAAAAAGGTGTTTGATTGGGCACAAGGCAGATAACAAAAGCCAAGAATCTGCTACCACTACACCAAATTGGGCCAATCTTCAAATTATCAAATATAATTCATGCTTGCATAATAAATAAAACACATTCCTTGAAAATTCATTTCCTGGGAAACGGCAAACATATTAATCCTCCTCATATTCCTCTCGGTATATCCCTTTTCTCCGTGCTAGGGTTTGAATTTCCAGAGGCACATATCTGGAATTATAACAAAATTTCAAGAGACTTCAAATGGTCAAGAGAAGGAAGTTCTACCAAATTTACACAGCCCTCGCAGTTAAGCAATTCAAGAGACTTCAAATGATCCATACAAGGAAGTTCTACCAAATTTACGCAGCCCTTGCAGGTAAGCCATTTAAGGTTGATGACTCCTGATAGATTAGGGATCTTCTTCAGTTTCGTACAGCATCTAAGGTTTAGATTTTCAAGAGATACCAAAGCATTGAAGGAAGGTAGCTCAACCAAACTTTCACAATTACTGCATATCAGACTTCGAAGGTTGATGGCTCCTGATAGATTTGGTATCTTCCTTAGCTTCTTGCATTCAGAAATGTCAATTGTTCTTAGATTACCAAGATCCTGTGCAATGAAGATAAAATAACTACATTAATACTTCATAACATTATCTACTTTTTTCAGATCGTATCAAAAATAAAATGATAAAAATATAGAATACCTGATAATCTTCATTCCAAAGTTGTTCCATGTCACCGAATCGTAATTTTAACACAACCAGATTCTTTGTATTAAAACTGGGTGATAAGCATTTGAAGGGGTAAAACATCCAATAAAGATACCTTAGCTCATCAGGAAGAGGTATACTATCAATTTTGTCCACAAGTCGCTTCTTATTCTTTGACAAATACCGACTATAGAAGTGGATATATCTAAGATTGCGCATCTTCTCCAAACCGTGATTAAGCATGTTCTCAAAACCACGAGAACATAATAATTGCAGGTCTTCAGTTAATTTTATTCCTTGAACTGATTTATTTACCTAATAACAATAAATAATTTATCAAGTAAACATTTGATGTGTGACAACATATAATTAAATAAATTTATATATTACAATTTTCAAATATATATTTTAATTAAAATCACAAACATATAAAAAGTAAAAGGAAAAAATTTTGATACATAGGCCGTGTAAACTTTTAGGGGTTAGAGTTTTAGTTTAGGGTTTAAGGGTTTAGGGGTTTAGGTTGTAGGATTTAGGATTTAAGGTTAGTGTTTAGAATTTAGGGTATGAAGTTTAAGATTTAGGGTTTAGGTTTTTATAGTAGAAATACATACACAAGCGTGTATCAAAGTTTTACCCAAAATAAAAAGAAATATAAATATAATTAACGCTTACTTCATCATATTTGAGCACTCGATTCACGTCTTTGAGATTCCATAATCTACTACGATTTTCAGGGTCTTCAGATTCTTGGCGAACAATATCTTTCCCCGTCTCTTCAAACATATCATGCATATAAATACTTCCCAAAGGTGAGATGTCAAATAGGCACTTCTCGACCAAATTATTTATTCCACTTGCAGCACCCATATAATAACTACTCAGGATTGTTTCTGTATTATCCTTGTTTTCCCAATTAAAGAAGCATGCTATATCAAGAAATATATTTTTCTCTACCCTATTCAGCCCGTCATAGCTGCTCTGCAAAATCTGTGAAATTTTTGCCTCTGCACATTCCTTTAGTTTATCTACCTCGCTTTCCCAATGTTCTCGAGACTTTTTATACAGTTTCGAACCCAAAACTTTAAGAGCAAGTGGACTGCCTTGGGCGTACTGCACAAACTTGTTGGAAAGATCTTGAAAATCATCGGGTGGATTCAACAGCTTGAATGCAGATGTAGAAAAAAGTTGAAGAGAATTGTTCTCATTTAACTTCTCTACTTCATGTATTTTGTTAGCTTCTGCATTTATAAGCACTTGTTTATCTCTGGACGTTACAATGATTTTACTCCCTTCGCCAAAATATTTAACACCCATAAAATCTATTTGGTCTGAGTCATTAACGTCATCAAGGACAACAATTGCTTTTATAGTGCTGAGCCTCTGTTGGATTAGAGGGTATCCGATGGAGGGGGTGTCTATACAAGTTTCTGAGTTCAATAGCTTGGAAAGAAGCTCATTTCGTAAAGATGCCTTCCCATGTTTTTCTATTTTCTCTCTTACATTTTGAACAAAGCAACGACTTTGAAATGTCAGAGAGATTTCATTATAGACAGCTTCAGCAAGGGTAGTTTTGCCTATACCACCCATTCCCCATAATCCTATGACACGACTCTCTTGTTGCTCAATCAGCCCCAAAACCGTCTTTTTCTGAGCATTTATTCCAACCAATTCTTCAGAAACACTTCTAGACTTGATATTCAACTTTTCTATCACATATTGAACCACATCTTTCACACACTCAGCCTCAGATCTGGATTTTTAAAAAAATGATGGTTAAAAGAAAGACAAGTCAAATATAAGAAGATGAAAGTATACAATTACCGATCGGATTTGTCTTCGTCTATATGCCACCCTTTTAATTTCCCAACTCCAGCAAAAGCAGCTTTCCATCGCTTCACTTCATCGAGTGGCCTATTTGATTCATGCTTTTCAAAGGATGTCTTAAAACTCCCACCGAGTTTTCGTACATCGGAAGGATCAACATGGTAAAAGATGGGAAGAACAATATGTTCCTCATTGTGCTTGCGATCCATGATATCAGAGAGCTCGGCTAAGCATGAATTTGAAGAAGCATAGTCGGCAGACAAGACGATTATGGAGAGACTTGAGGCTGCAATTGCTTGGGAAAGTGCGAGTGAAAGCGGCTCTCCTTTTTCCAGTTTATCTTCATCGAAGAAGACATTCATCCCAGTGTCTTTCAAAGCTTTGAGTAGATGGCTGGTGAAGTTAAGGCGAGTATCTTTCCCTCTGAAGCTCAAGAAAACTTGATACTTCAATTCAGAAAAAGAAGAAGAAGAAGAAGAAGCCATGAAAAAATTGAGTGTAAGACGAAAGAGAAGGAATATTGTAATTGATTAGACAGAGAGAAACAAGAATACAATTCCTCAGAAACAATTGCAGACATGTAATGCATCTTACATTTTGAATGATATCATTACTGGTATAACTCTCTGCATCCATGAAAAATACATAAACTCCACATTTCTCCACTTTAATTTCTTCTCCACCGGAAAGACTTTTGATGCAGAATTTAAATGATGCCTCCTCATAATCATTGTCCATTATAATCAGATACTCACTAGATATAATGAACACATGATCACCCTCGTACTCACAATTGTACTTGTACATCAAGTTCTGAACATCAAAATCGTCGCACCTTTTGAAAGTTTCACCACTGGCAGCTGTCAGTTGGTATTTACAGCTAACTTGAACATCTTTACGTGCACAAGTGAAATTGGGCACAATGCAGATAGCAAAAGCCAAGAATCTGCGCCCACCGCACCCATTTGGACTAAGCTTCAAATTTATGGAAGAATTCATGCTTCCATAATTAAACACATCTGCTGGAACTTCATTTCCTGGGAAACAGCAAAACAATTCCTCTTGAAAAAAATTATATTCCCCTCGGGATCTCCGTTTCTTCCTTGCCCATTTCTGTGCTAGGGAATGAATTTGAAGCATGGCATTTGCCCAAATGTTTTTCATTGCATCTTGATTCAAGCTTCTGCAATTCGAGAATGACATGAAAAAATTTTCTATTGGAGGAGCACCATAACCGTCATGGAATGAATTGAAATTACGATCGGGGAATGATACTTCCTCTAACGATGTACAGTTCTTTGCATCCAAGCGTAGCAGATATGGTGGAAGTTCTGGGAGTGTCTTAAGGCTTTTGCAATGACCAACATCCAAATAACGAAGGGATTCCAACTTTGAAATATTGCTTGATACATTTTTCACCCTCGAGTGACTCAACCTCAAGCTTCCAAGTCCGACAAGATGTTGAATTGAATCAGACACTTCTTCTATTCCAGTGCGGGATAAATTTAACTCAGAGATGACGTTTGGGAGCTCAGGAAACTTCTTGAGTTTATGACATTCAGAAAGGGTTAACATTTTAAGGGATTTCAAATGATCGAGGCAAGGAAGTTCAACCAAACTTTCACACCCCAAACATATAAGCCTTTGAAGGTTGATGGCTCCCGATAGATTAGGGATCTTCCTTAGTTTCTTGCAACCAGAAAGGTCAATTGCCCTTAAATTAACAAGATCCTGTACAATTAAAATATAAAATACCTGCATTACTTTAAAGCATGATCTACATATTTGGACCAATCAAAAATGAAAAGAAAAATAAGAAATACCTGATAATCTTCATTCCAAAGTTCTTCCATATTACCTTTAGATAATTTCAACTCAACAAGATTCTTTGGATTAAAGTTTGGTGATAAGGATTTGAAGGGGTAACTCTCCCAGGAAAGATACCTTAGCTCATCAGGAAGAGATACACTATCGAGTGCGTTTGCAAGTAGCTCCTCATTCCTATACCCATACTTAGTATAGAAGTCGAGATATCGAAGATTACGCATCTTCTCAAAACCATGAGAAAATAATGACAGCAGGTCTTCAAATCCAGTCATTTGTAACTTTATTCCTTCAATTGATTTATTCACCTAATAACAAGAAATGGTTCATCAATTATCGCTCTACAGAATTTTACGGACATTCTATAAAATTACTCATTAAAATGTAACTATATTAGGGAAGACTTAGATTGATTGGGCATACATATTTTGTTACTGGAATTTTTAGACAATAAAAAGTGTTCATTTTTTTTTTTTTGAAAACAATGCATTAGATTCTTAACTAACCCAGTAAACACTTGAGCAGATTCCATGTTATACCCTAAAACATTGGTCATGATCATTAGTATTTGATACACTCTAACAACAACAACATATAATTAAAAGAATTTATATACTCCTATTAATAATATATAAAATATAAATTTTAATTAAAATCACACATATATGTATCCAATCAAAAAGAATATAAATAAAATCATCACTTACTTTATTACATTTGAGAATGTTATCCACGTCTTTGAGATTCCATAACCTACTGTGATTTCCACTGTCTTTAGATTCTTGACGAACAATTTTCTTGCCCATCTCCTCAAGCATATCATGCATTGAAATCTCAGCAAGTATATAAAAATATCTAATCTCAAGAAGGGACTTGTCGAGCAAATTATTTATTCCACACGCTGCACCCTTATACAAGCAACTCAAAATCTTTTCTACTACTGTTTTGTAATTCCCTTTAAAGAAGCATGCTATGTCAAGAAAAACATTCTTCTCTAGTCCACTCAACTCATCAAAACTACTCTTCAAAATCTCTAAAATTTCTGGTTGGCCATATTCTTTTAGCTTACGCACCTCGCTTTCCCAATCTTCTTTACACTTTTTATATAGTTGAGTACCCAGAACTTTAAGAACAAGGGGATTGCCTTTGGCATACTCCACAAAGTCGTTTGATAGATATTGAAAACCAAAATCAGGATTCAACTGTTTAAAAGCAAATGTAGAGAAAAGTTGAAGAGAATCGTTCTTATTTAACTTATCTACCTCATATATTACCTCAGCTCCTCCCTTAGAAAGTACTCCTCTATCTCGAGATGTTACAATGATTTTACTTCCAGGACCAAAATGGTTAATGCCCATATCATGTATTTGGTCTGATTGACTAACATCATCGAGGACAACAAACACCATTTTACTGTTCAACCTCTCTCGGTAAGGGGATTCTATTGAAGGGGTGTCTATATGAATATAGAATTCGTTTAATAGTTTGGAAAGAAGTTTATTTCGTACAATTTGTGTCCCTTGTTTCTCTATTTTCTCACTGACATTTTGAAGAAACCAACAATCTTCAAATTTCGAATAGTTTTCAAGAAATACGGCATCAGCAAGGGTAGTTTTACCTATACCTCCCGGACCCCATAGTCCTATTACACGATTCTCCTCCTGCTCAATTAGACCCAAAATGAAGTTTTTCTGATCGTCTATTCCAACCAGTTCGTCACAAACGCTTGGTCTAGGCTCACTATTCCTCAAATTTTTTGCAACGTCATCAACAATATTCTTGATGTACTCAGTTTCAGGTCTAGCAAATAATAATAAATATATAAAATCTGAAACAAATGATAAGTCAAATATAAGAAATGAGAACTATATATAGTTTACCTGTCGAATTTGCCTCCATCTATATGCCACCCTTTCAATTTACCAACTTCAGCAAAGGCCTTTCTCCATTGCTCTACTTGTTTAAGCCCTTGTGATGCATGGTTTTCAAAGGATGTTTCGAAAGTCCCACCAAGATGTCGCACATGGAAAGGATCAACGTGGTAAAAGATGGGAAGAACAATAAGTCCTCGAGTGTACTTGCAGTGCCTGATGAGAGAGAGTTCAGCCAAGCATGATTTGGAAGAAGCATAGTTTTCAGATAAAACGATGATTGAGATGCTGGAGGCTGCAATTGCATTTGAAAGTGCATGGGAAAGTTGCTCCCCTCTATCCAATTTCTTTTCATAGAAGAAGACAGATATTCCCTTGTCTTCCAAAGCTTTGAATAGACGAGCGGTGAAGCCAAGGCCTGTGTCTTCACCTCTGAAGCTCAAGAAAACTTGATGCCTCATTGGACGACGAAAAGAGGATGAAGAAGAAGAAGACGCCATGAAGAGCATGGATTGAGTAATTGAAGCAAAAGATAGAGAATTAGCCAGGGAGCTTTGCTTTGCTATTTTGAAGAAGAAAAAAGAGCTCCAGCTGTATACGGTATACAAAAGTGAGGAATGCGCGTAATAATTGTGTTTTCGCAGCCCTGAAATTATTCCATTTGAAAAGTCTTTGGAAAGATTAGTAATCCTATTAGGTAGGAGTATGGATTGAGTTATCAAGGTGTAGAAAATGCGCGTGTGAAACCATGTCCTTGTTCGTCTGTAGCCTTGGAATTATTTCATTTGAAAAGTTTTTTTTAACGATTCTTATTTAAGGGGAAAAGTAGAAAAAATTTATTCCTAATATAGAACTCATAATTTGAAGAGAGGGTAAGATGTTAAGTGAATTTTTTTAACCGTTTATTCTAAAAATTATTGACTCAATTGAAAAAATTTAAAAATGCTAGTATTAGGTGGCAGATATATATGGGTTATAAACCAATCACACTTTCTAAAACCTACAATTTTTATTAATTTAATATTATTAATTGAGTTTAAAATAATAGCTGAGATTAAATCTCATTTTTTTATTTTTCTTGTAAAAATCTCAATTCTTTTACTTTTAATTTTAACAATTAATTTACACTTATTTAATAGTTTTAATTTAGTGTGAAATTAAAAGATTTTATTAGATTATACTCTAACTCTAAATTCCAAATGCTAATATAACTCGTATAAAAATTAGTGATTACAGAAGCCTTTGTTGAACTTTTGAAATTGAATGAAAATGCCAATCTAGGTAAATTTGGAATAAAAGTTTGTTTAAAGTGGTCGCACAAAAGGGAAAGTCGGGTGTGGATTTGCCGAAGGTTAGGTCGGACCGATGGTGGGTGGTCGGAAGTTGATGACAGGAAAGGGGTTGAGGTTTTTTTTTGGGGTGAAAAAATAAATTTTTAAAAATTCAAGGTGAAATTGGAAAAAAAACCATCTTATTAACGTGCACAGGGTAACGAAAACAAACGTTCGAGTGATTAAAAGTTTACACAACGAAAATAAAAGTGACTAAGACGATCGAATTTAAAAATTAATGACTAAAAATATACATTAATTAAATGTAAGTGACCATTATAATAGTTTAACCTAGATTTAATTGCGGAATCAAAGGCTTTTTGGTTATTGTTTCGACAGATTAGTCCAAGAAATTCAAATCAGATACGAAAATGATCACTTTAATTCCTTTTCTTCACATGTGGGCTTACTTTTCACACATACCTCAAGACACCTTCATTCGGTGGCAGAAATTTAACAATGACTTTAAAATATTTTTTTTAAAAAATGTTAATTTTTATTTTTATTTTCCTGAACACACTAAATTAAATTTTTTATCAGAATTTTAACACTAAAAACATTTTTTTATAAAAAAAAATTAGATACAAATACTCCCTTCCTAGGCCATGTGGACCCGCCCATGGTTTCATTCACACTGGCACATATAAACAGGACTTGCGTTATGCAAAACACAAATTTCAAATTCGCGTTTAAAGAAATGCGTTTTCAGTCCGATGTGGCATGTCTTATCCATTTGCTTTGTTTAAATATGCAATAAAATGAACTCGCATTTTGCAGGACGCAAATTACACGATATGCTGAGATAAAGTGTCGAGTATTTATTGCAGTAAAAAACGAAACGATTGAAATATTAATGACCGCGTTAAAATTACCAAGAATCCGCGTTTTATGAAACGCAGGTTTCTGAATATTCAGTAAATTCGCGTCCTACAGAACGGACGCGAATTGCTTTGTACTTGCATTTGAACCGACATGGGTTCTAGTATAAATAACCCTCTACCCCACAAGTAAAATCACACGAAAAAAATTATCTCTTAATTCATTCTAGAATATTTCTGATTTGTGATAATGGAGGGGTCCCTGATAAGGTTGGATCATAAATATGTCTTCGATTTTTGGCAAAAAAATGTAAGCTTTATTTATTTATTTATTTTAAACTTTTATTTTTAGTTTTCGTTTAGTTGTATTTTTTAAAAAAGCCTGTGTTTTGAAATTGAAATTAAGGTGTGGATGTTAATTTTTTTAGGAGATGATGGAACGTCGTCTCGAAGTCTTTATCATTCGGATGGCGAATGGACCCGACACGCGTCTAGAAGAATATATTTCGAGGGCTGAATTTTTGCATGTATCCAAAGTTATTGGAGGTACAAAATTGGATGATGATTTAATCAATGCCCTTGTAGAGAGGTGGAGGCCGGAGACATACACATTCCACCTTCCGTGCGGTGAGGCGGCGATAACCTTGGAGGACATGTCACATATTCTCGGTCTACTGGTAGACGGAGAGGCTATTACCGGTCACATAAGTAGTGATTGGCGTGGCCTGTGTTTTGAGTTGCTAGGGGTTGCGCCTGATCGGATGGATGATGGCGTTGTGTTTATGCGGTGGCTATGGGAAAATTATAGCCATTTACCGAAGGACGCGAACGAGGAAATGATGATGGTAAAGAATATTTTTTTTCTTATATTAATGAAAAAATAAATTTAAATATTTTAATAACTTTTTTTATTGCAGGCATATGCTCACGCGCATATTTTACAAATAATTGGCGGGATATTGGTGCTGGACAAATCTCACAACAAAGTTCACATGTTGTGGTTGAGGCATTTGTGGGATTTTGATGAAGCCGATAAACTGAGCTGGGGATTAGCGGTACTGGCATTTCTCTTTAGAGAGTTGTACAATACCACAAATCCCGCGAAGAACGACATTGGAGGTTGTCTTCTTTTGTTGCAGTCTTGGGCGTGGTTCAGAATGCCATTTTTACGCCCAAAACTGAACGTGTCAAGTCCTTATATTTTCCACTATGCCGAAGGTAAGAAAAAAATTACCTTTTTAAAAAATAAATATTTTTTGGTAGCCAAATTTTAATATTAAAGTTATGTTGGTTGTTCTACAGGTGGAGCGGTAATTTAAGCCATGTTGGTCTAGCGAAAGGTCTGAAGCCTATCAAACAAGACATTAAAAATGAATCGGGAATGAGGTAAATTTTTGGAGTTTGAATTTAATATTGAATTTGATGTAAATGTTTAAAATAATGTTTATCAAGTTAAGTTATAATTGTAAATTGTACAATTTTTGTGGATACCGTACGCGAATCCGAGTATCCACGAATGCCTCCTGAAATTTTTAGAGGGGACGAAGAATGCTTGGACGGCGACGGTACCACTCATCTTCTACTCAACAGTTGAGTGGCATCCGAATGATCATGTCATACGACAGTTTGGTTGCATCCAAAGAATCCTGTCGAACCCTCCAAAATTTGATGAATTACATAGGCTAACGTGACAAGGAAAGCTCGAGGTATAGTAATTTTAATTGTTTCAATGTTTTATCAATTTGAATGTAGTTTATATGAACAAAGAAAAATAATTTTTTTAATATTGCGTGGTAGGTGGATTGGTCGGTGAGGCATGTAGAGTGGATTGCTCAGTGGAGGGAAAGAGAATATCTGCAACGACAGCCCATTCATAAGTATGTAATGTTCGATACGATGGTCAGCCACGATTACTTTCTGTGGTACTTGGTGAATGGAAAGCCAAATCTTTTGACTCCAGAGGAGCAGGCGATCGTTATTGAGCCTATGCAACGTAACCGCCCGCGGACTGAACGTAAGAGGGGGCACGTTCGACTTCTAGCGCAGCTTCATCGTCGAGGAGAAGAAATATTTCAGCCTCCTCAGCACCATTGCAGGTCACCCAACTGATCCGAACACAGCCTTTTACCCACTCGATGCACTCATCATTTCATCAGTCGAGTCCGAAAAAAGGTTTTTTCACGCCTGTTGTCAGCAACCTTTACGAGCCATTTTCAGAGATGATGAGTGGCACATCGATTTTTCCTTTAGGCTACGTACCTTTCTATCAGTTTCAACCATGGTTGACAGATTTTAGGCCCAAATTTGTTTAGCAAGCAACGCCGCAGTCCATATTCTTCAAAAGTGGGCCAGGTGGAACAAGTGGTACGGTTGAAGATGGAACTAGAAATGAGGACTGTGATGATGACGTTGATGAGCAGCAAGTTGAACCCCATCGTTGTCGCCCGTTCAAGCTCGGTGTCTACCGAGTTGTGGTACCAGTGGACATAGGCATCATTAGTTTAAATTTTTCTTTTTTAAAGTTGTATATAATAATTTGAGTTGTAGTTTGTACACAAACATTTATCTAACTTTATAAATAATATTTTGAGTTTGTAGTAGTTCACATTAATTTCTGCGTGGTAGATATTTCTCATTATATTTTTTCGATCGATTTTGTTCAAATAATTATTTATTGAATCGATAACAACCGGGACGAGTAGAAAAAATATATTTTGAGTTTTAAATATTTAACATAAAATTTGCGTGTGAGATATGCACAATTATTTGGAACGAATTTGTATATTGGAAACATATGCGAATTTATTTGAAACTTGCTGGAAGTGGCTTAAATCTGCGTCCTGATAAGCGCAAATTATATGGCATGTCAGGGATTCCTCAAATTCGCGTCCTGAAGAGCGCGAATTAGCTGACATGTCAGTGATTACCAAATTCATGTTTTACTAAATGCGGATTTTATCACAATATAAATATGTAGTTCATTCGCTACGTAGTGCAACAGACAAAATTAAAGTTATCAATTTTATTGTAACTACTAATGGCAACAAACCACATATTTGGAAAATATTTTGACCAAATTTTTTTTGGATATTGTGGTTTGTTGGTATTTATAGTTGCATTTATATGATGAGTAGATGTTGGTGGGTTACTAGTTCTGGTGAGATAATTGTTTGATGTTTTTGTTACTCAGGAACGACATCAACAAATCACAATATCTAGGAATCCGATGTCTATTTGAATGGCAGGCATGGTTCTTGATCTTTTATTCGAGGTTGCCTATTACCTTTTTTCCCCTCAATATTGGAGGCTAGGTTAAGACCCCCGCTTCTAACCAGAGTCAAAGGCCCTACCATGGTCGTAAAACAAGATAAATGGGTAGCATTGGCCATATGACTGGGCTCACAAAATCCACGAAGCATTGTCATATGCCCACTTCATGAAATCATGTTTAGGGGTACAATACTGGGCTCCAATAGACCTCTGAGCTTGAAGAAGACCATCGGTTCTCAACTGTTATATGGTTGATGAACTGATATATGTTAACAAGGAAGACTACGAGTAAAGCATACCTGAAGCAGTATATAATAATTGTAGTTGTAGTTTGTATGAAAATATTTGTCTATAATAAATTAAATTTAGAGCATTTAATATTTCATATTAAATACTGCGTGATACATATTTCACATTTAATATTTTTGAACTATTTTGTTCAAATAACTATTTATTGAATTTTTAATAGTTAACATTTAAAACTTTTGCGTGTTAAATATTGCAAATTATTTTTTGTAATGCAGCTGTATATGCGACTATCTCTGAAACTCGAGACCTTCTAAAACTCGCGTCGTGATGAACGGATCTAGATTTTTTTACGTTCCAAACTCGCGTCCGGTTGAACGTGAGTTTACTGACACGTCAGGAATCCTACACTGAATTTGCTTTCTACCAAAAGTGAGTTTATTCGTATAAATACTATTATTGCAGTTAACCACTCGCTACGCTTTGTAACGAAAAAAATTAAAGTTTTCAATTTTTTTACAAATAAATTTTACAACTATTGCGGTTTGTCGGTATTTATAGTTGCATTTGTATCATGAGTAGAAGATGGTGGTTGGTGAGTTGTTCTAGTGAGATGATTGTTCGATATTTTTGTTAAGGAGAAACGACAACAAATCACAATATCCGGGAATCTGAGGTCTTTTGAATGGCAAGTAGAGGTTTCAACCTTTTACTCGAGACTGATAGTTACGTATTTGTATGCCTCCATATTGGACGCTAATAGTTTTTACCTCTGAGCTTGAAGAAGAACATCGGTTTTCTACTCTACTCTGGTTAATGAACTGGGGTATGTTAACAAGGAAAACTGCGAGTAAAGCATTCCCGAAGGATTTATTCAGCTGTGGAAGTAAACCGACATCAGCCTCAAATACATGTCTAGGATTGAAGAAGAGTAACTGTGCACTTGACGTATTGTACTAATCATAGCTTGTATGTTTGTAGAATGTTTGTGGTTCATACAATAATAATCTACACGTATTTCTTTCTTTTATATGCTTCTTTATTAGCATGTTTAGGGGTTCATTATGTCTAAAATAAATGAACGAATAGTTTTTTAAAATAAATACGTTACCAAACATAGGTTGATTTGCACCATTATAAATAGACCCCTCCGCATCCTAAAAAAACTCATACCATTCCATCCCTTTCACTAAATAGGGCGACTATTTCTCTTAGTTCATTCCCTTCGTTCAAGCTCTATAATGGCTGCAAATGTAGATGATGATTTCCTATATGTTGAGAGACATTCGTGTGATGTTGTTGTCGGTCGTAATGATGAACTTGAAGTTGGGATGATATTCACGACTAAGAAAAATGCAGAGGATGCAATTAAGAACTACAACAGAAGTCGATCGGTTGTTTTGATAGTGAAAAAAATGAGTTCGGACAACTACATTGTAGAATGTGTCAAAAAAGACCACGAATGTAACTGGACGATCACGAAGGAAGATGCTGAACAATGTGTGGCAGATAACAAGATACGACGGACCTCATACATGCTAGTTGTAACTCCTAATGGCATTGGATAAGAAATAGGTTTTCATCTCCACATATTTTTTTATTGTTAACTGTTTGAAAATGTAATCGGATGATTTGTACATTATTTATGAGGTGATAAAAAGTATGTAACGTTAGTATGCAATTTAAATAGGTTAGATGTGGAAAAGTATATTAACAAAACATAGTACAATATTGTTAATTGAAAATAAGTACACCAATATTAAATTAATAAGCCTCGTTAAAATCTAGGCAAATGAATCAGATTTGCTGGCGTCGTAGTCGGTACTAATGTCTGATGTTAAGTTTAGTTCCTTAATTTTTTTTATTATCCTGTCGTCTCCTATAATTTCGTGTAGAGACCACGTCCTCGTCTTGAGAACGGGGGACTGTTGACACAGTGGTTGATGAACTGCACTCTTCATCAAATTCTACACTAAGCTCGATGTTCGTACCCCTCGCATATTTGTATGCCCGAAACGTCTTGCGCATATCCTTATCATTGGATAATGTTAGCATGTAGTGTTTTCTAGGTCGGGCTCGTTGATTGGCACTTTGACATGCAAGACTGACATTTAGAAGGATGTCGCTTCTTCACTAACTCGTTTTGAAATAAAATCAAACAACTTATCTTTTGTGATTTTCTCGTTAAAAGAAGTATAGAAGTAGGTTCCATGAAAGAAAACAATAGCAGAAAAATGTGCCATATTTGATATTAGTATGTTATGTACATACGTAAAGTGGTAAGCTTTATAACTAGCCAAACTCGCGTTTGACGAAGCGCGTATTCCACTTTAATATATTTGTGTTGACCAGGACGCAAATTTCACTGACATTACATGTCTTCTGCAAAAGCATGTAGAACTCACGTCCTGATGAATGCGAGTTTTACATACCATATCATCCTTCCCACGCGGAAACATCTCCTCATGCAGAATCTCGCTTTCTGAATGTAAACCCTATTAAAAGGATAAGCAACACCATATCATTGCTTCATAATTTCCTATAAAAAAGTTACGTATTATAATAACATACAAAAATGGTAAAAAGACTTGTTGCAATTGTAAACTATGACAGTAAGATGATCTCTGATGCCAAAATCAGTGTCATATTTGAGTCCAGCAACACTATTTCGCTATAGATTCATAGCGGAGTAACGTTTAAAAGGTTAACATGAATAATTTCAAAAAAGGTTCCACTTACTTCTGGAAGGATATTCATTCAATAAGGTATCAACTACCTTCTTCGTTAGATCCATTGTATTTCGTAATGTTTAATGTTCTTGACGATAAAGGTGTAAAATTTATGATTGAAACCCATACCCAGTACTCCATGGGATGAGACCTTGAGCTCTTTGTAACATTTTCTGAACGAAATATCGGAGGTAACACTGTAGTTCCAAATTGGCTACGCGCAAATCTTGACTTCGACCCAAATACTCATATCCCCACATCAAGTTTGCGACAATGAATCAACTTACTAAATATGAGCGATGACCAGCCAGCATCATTGCTTGCATCGTAGCCAAGGCATTCTTACGTGGCAAGGTTTGCCTTAGACCTGAACCTGCCACCAGCCCAGGACTCAACGTACAATCCATACAGTAGACGTGTCGGGCGATCATCATCTAAATGTTGTTATCCTGTAAAGAGTTTAATCTGTTCGATGATTTTTCATCTAAAAGACACTCAACTTATATCCCTACCGAGTCAAATATAGATGATCTCTCAGTCAGACGATACTCAACTTATATACCTGGTGTCGACCCATCATCATCCACTATACCGTCATACCTAGAAGAGTTTATCCCGGGGGATATTGATCACCGCTCTATTGAACATGTTAGCACTGTAGAACCTAGCAGAGTACAAGTTGTTGATGAAGCAGAACTATACAGCTTTGACGAGTATAATTATGATGAAGAACCACTTAGCGAGGTCAAGCTAGATGGTGACGAGATGGGATTATTTCTAGAAGACCAACAGACATTGAAGAACCTATCAGTCAGAGGATGATACGGACGATGATGCGGAAGAAGAAACATACGAAGATACGCAAGTAGAACCTGTGAATATAGTTGTCTGACGCAGTTATACTATAATAGGCAACAGCTCTCCTTACTACGAACCACCATCCCACTTAACAACTGTGGATATGAAAGGATTTAATGCTACAGAATTTCCAGAATTCCCACAGTTAGAGAATTACACTGAACGAAATGAGGGAGAACTACATCTTGGAATGGTCTTCAGGATAAACAAACTGGCGGTAGCTGCTATTAAGCATTACAATATACGCAGATCAGTTACTTTTACCGTTAGAAAAACTAAAGCTGACAAATACATTGTAGAATGCCCTCACAAGTACGATAGATATAACTGGAAGGTCAGTGTATCTTGATTGAAGATGATGAATAACCTATAGAAGATAACCAGATACGACAGACCTCATACATGCTCCGTTGGAAGGCTGAGTCAAGATCACCTAAACTTGGATGTACACGTGCTTCGTGATCATATCCTTCCACTCGTGAAAGCTAATCCACGAACTATATGGCCAGTGGGAGGAATCATACAACGAGTTACGTACATGGTTGAAGCTAATGAAAAAATACAACCTTAGGAACAGTCGTTGAACTAGAGACAACGATGTCATACTACAATGATCGGGTTGTTTTCGGAAATGCTTATTTTTTTTTGCCTATTTTGGATATTTCCATAATGCGTTAAGGCTTCCGCCACTGCAAGCCAATGCTACAGATCGATGAAACTTTTTTGTATGGCAAATACACAGATTTTACTGTTGGCAGTTGTACAAGATAAAAATAGAAAATGTAACCCGGTCGTATTCACAATTGTTGAAAAGAAAGATACCCATTACTGGATATTTTTTCTCACCAACCTCCGCAAACATGTCCTACGGCGTATTCTACGAGATAAGTCAGACGGAATATGCATTATTTCTGACAGAGGTGGAGGGATTTAAGGATCAATCAAGCAATTGAGACCGTCTTGGGACCTCTATTTATTCATCATAGGTACTGTTTGTGACACATTGCTGCTAATTATTACCAGCGGTACAAGAATGATGATGAGCGTATAATGGTTCTTCATATGGGTAAGCCTTTCACTATCAAAATTATTAATTAACATGTCTTTTATTATTATTTCTTATTAAGTATCAATCTTTTATGGAATAGGCAACGCACACCGAGCTGATGAGTTTGAGAAGCTGTTAGAGGAGTTGAGAGTAAGAAATTTAGATAGATATAATTATCTTGTTGATATCCCGAGGGAGAAATGGCTGTGCTGTTATGATGGGGGCATCGATATGGCCACATGACAACGAACTTGGTTGAGGCAATCAATTCGTTTCTGAAGGGAACACGTCATTTACCTATCATATCCGTTGTTAAGATGACATATTATCGACTAGCTACCCTTTTTGTTACCTTGGGAAAACAAGCAATGAACTGGATAGAAGGTGGCCACAAGTTCCATCCAGATCTCCTACAAAAACTTTAAATATCCATGTCGCACACAAACGCGATGGGTGTTATATGCTTCTCTTATCACGAACACCGCTATCAGGTTACTGAATATTCGTTGCCGCTCGAAGGCATCATGCAGAACAATTACGTTATTAATTTACAACGAAAAACATGTGATTGTAGATGTTTTCAAACTTTCAAGTACCCGTATGCCCACACATTCGCTGCATGTGCATCTATTTATTCCGACATAATGACACTCGTTGATCATGTATATCGACTTAAAAATTTATTCAAGGTATACCGAAACGAGTTTGCTCCTATCGAAAATGAACACGATCATGCATTAGTTGACGATGAACCTAAGATTGTGCCAGATCATTCCTTGCGATGCAAGAAACAAGATCGCCCGCGCTCAACTATGATTCATTGTGCCGAGGATATGGTTCCAAAAGAACGGACTAGCCAACCTAGGCTGTGTACTAAATGTAGAAACCGTGGACACGATAGGAGAAAATGTCCTCTTAGTACAGGGCCTCGAATCAACTAAGTACTCTTCTAACTATAATGTTTAGATATTAAATAAAAGTGTTCCATAGCATTTTATGGTCTTCGAACTATAAAAAAAATAAAAAGATGGGATAAAATACACTAAAATCAAATTATACATACCTACCAACTATTTTTTTCCATATTCTTCATGATATCAAAAATCACGCCATAGCATTTTCAATGCGATTTTTAAACCCGCTTGTATACATTTCACTCCCATATTTATGGACTATTGTAACAATATGTTCTTCTCTTAAGATGTAAAAGTTTAATAACTAGACAAAATATCACCCGTCGTAGGCCAAAATTAGTGTCTTAGAAACATGTCTACCGACACTAGTTTTCTTGTTATTCATGCTCAGAACAAAAACAAGACAACATAGCATTTTTAACGCAATTTTTAGCAGATTTCAGATGCCATATACTGGATGTTTTTTACGCTGCTTTATAGAGACGAATCTATACTACAACCTCGATGTTCAATAACAAGAAAAATCATCTCCCAACACAGTCTAAATTCACCTGAAACATGCATACCAACACTAGTTTTCCTGTTATTCATGCTCATAAACAAGGCAACATATCGGTTTTAATGCATTTTTTAGCAGATTTCGGATGCCATATACTGGATGTTTTTTACGCCACTTTACAGAGACGAATCTATACTACAACCTCGATGTTCAATAACAAGAAAAATCATCTCCCAACACAGTCTAAATTCTCCTGAAACATGCATACCAACACTAGTTTTCCTGTTATTCATGCTCAGAAATAAGGCAACATAGCATTTTTAATGCCATATACTATATGATTTTTACCGCTTTACAGAGACAAATCTATACTATGACCTCGATGTTCAATAACAAGAAAAATCATCTCTCAACACAATCTAAATTCACCTGAAACATGCCTACCAACACTAGTTTTTCTATTATTCATGCTCAGAAACAAGGTAACATAGCGTTTAACGCAATTTTTAGCAGATTTTGGATGCCATATACTGGATGCTTTTTTCGCCGCTTTACAAAGACTAATCTATACTACGACCTCGATGTTCAATAACAAGAAAAATCATCTCCCAACACAGTCTAAATTCACCTGAAACATGCCTACCAACATTGGTTTTCCTGTTATTCATGCTCAGAATCATGTCAACATAGCGTTTTTAACGCAATTTTTAGCAGATTTCGGATGCCATAAACTAGATGATTTTTTCGCCGCTTTACATAGACGAATCTATACTACAACCCCGATGTTCAATAACAAGAAAAATCATCTCCCATCACAGTCTAAATTCACCTGAAGCATGCCTACCAACACTAGTTTTCCTGTTATTCATGCTCAGAAACAAGGCAACATAGTGTTTTAGCGCAATTTTTAGCAGATTTCGAATGCCATATACTGGATGCTTTTTACGCCTCTTTACGGAGATGAATATATACTACGACCTCGATGTTCAATAACAATACAAATCATCTCCCAACACAGTCTAAATTCACCTGAAACATGCCTACCGAAACAACTTTCCTCCTTTATGTCACCACAAATTCACGTTCTACGCAACGCGAGTTCAGCGAAAACCACGCTAATTTCTTGTTGTTTCGTCTGCATTTATCGCTAATTTCGCGTTCTGCTGTAGGCGAGTTACTTTATCCAATTAAAATAACTGTTGATATAAAAAGCGGTGCCACATCGGATGTTTATCGCGTCTGGTCAAACGCGAATTTGGAATACGCGCTTGTCAAAACGCAAATTTTTCCTATATGTACCGAATGGGGGGTATTTTTCAAAATGTACTGCAATGGGGGTACAATTCTGTTTTTTCCCAAAAGGGAATATTGAAACAATAAAGCCCTGAATTTCATCACTGTTATTATTTAATTAAAAAAACACGTTTCTTAAAATTGGAGAAATTTGGTAAAAATGGTGGTTTAGAAAAAGAAAAGAAAAATAAGGTGTGTTGGAAAAATTTTAGAAATCTATGGCATTTTCTACGGTGTCAGGGAAGAACGCCTCTTGCAGGAGAAGTTTGGCAGCGTTTTTGGTCCAAAAAATAATTAAAAAAATAGAGAACGCCTCTTGCAGGAGGCGTTCTCAACCGGCACTGTAAAAAATACCATAAATTTCAAAATATCCCTTAACATACCCTATATTCTAAAAATTAATCCCTAAACACTACATTTACCCAAAGCTGCCCTTAAAATTAGAGGGAGACTAAGCTATTAATATTTACTTTAATCCCTCTGCTTACATTTTCAATCACTCTGACCCTTCAACTTTTTTCCCATCTAAATCGTTAGTCCCTGAACATTTTCGGCTAAAAAATAGTGATGTGACCCAATCAATTTCTGTGTAACAAAATAAATAAAAATTCCAAAAATATCAAAGAAGTCTTAAAAATCCAGATTTTAATAAAATAAACTAAAAAGTAGAATTTTTATATTTTTCAATTTTTAGGAATTTTTTAAATATTATTTTATTTGATTTTATAAATTTTAATTTTTTAGAAAATATATAAGTTCAAAAACTCAAATCTTGATTTTTGGGTATTTTCCTGTATTATTTTTACATATTTTTTGATTTTTGGGTATTAAGCCTTTTTATAAATGAACGGTTGCGAAAAAAGATTTTATGAAATAAATCCAAAAACAAAAGCTAAGCTTGTTGTCTTTTCTCACATTATTATGTTCCTTTCCTTAAACTTTAACATTGCTTTTTTTTTTCGGCAAACTATCATACATGACCAACATTATCATAAATATGGGTGTTTATATCCAAATATTCATATTTTTAGATATATAAAAATTTGAATATTCAAAATTTTCAGGTATTGAAAGCTCGGCCCGTTATTCGATCTATTAGAATCGGATACCCGTAAGAGAAGAACCGTAAAATTTGGGTACCGTTAATTCGGATAATAGGGTACCGGTTCCTTTTTTCCTCAAACTAAAATTAACTTTCACAAGCTAAATATTGCAAATACAGATGCTGATTGCTGCTATATTATCCTCAATTTAACTGGAAACAATTTGTTACATTTTTTTCCTATTGCAGTACTACCATATTTAAACAATATTGTTGGATGGAAGACCTTTGAAACAAAGGATTATGCAATACAGTAATACATCACCAGTGGAGGTTTTAAACTTCATCATTATCTATTTCTTTATTCTATTCCTACAAGACAGATGCATTGGACAGAGCTGAGTGAGGTCATAGAGCCTCCATTTGTAGCTACTAAAAAAATCATTATCTATTTCTTTATTCTATTCCTACAAGACAGATGCATTGGACAGAGCTGAGTGAGGTCATAGAGCCTCTATGTAGCGACTAAAAAATCTGAAAATAAATTAGATATTTTTTTTAAAAAAATTAGATTTAGAAATTGATGATGAATAGGGATGGATTAGCATCTCATACTGCTTAAAATTGGTATCAAATTATTATTGTTTTATTAACATTAAATTTTACGGGTTAAAGTGACGATTAAATTAAAATTTAGTTATATGTGCGAGTAAATTTTAAAGGCTCATGTGTTCGAGGGATAAGAAAAAACTACCAACTACTTCTCAGACTGGTAGCTAAGTTTACCGTCGAAAAAAGGAACACCGCATTGAACAGTTAAATATATAGAATATGCAACTTTAATCAAACAAGGTAAAAACAAAATAAATACATGAAATAAATAAATATATATTAATATGAGCAAATAATAACATAATTGAAATAAAATACAATAAAACTAAAACGATACATATATCCTAGGTAACATATAACATAGAATAGAAATAATACACTATATACATATACATATGTATAAAATATTCACTATATTATAAATAAAAAACACTAATATATAATACATATTAGGTATATAAAAAAACTAACATATATACTATAATATAATACATATATAAAATTTACCTCAAATAAAATATATTACTAAAAAAAATTTTAAATGACATAATATAAATATATGTATAATATAATATATATATATAAAGATATCAAATATATATACATATATATATTCATATATAAACATATATATGCATATAAATAACACAAAATACAATATATTCACACATACATAAATACATAAAATGCATGGCAAGTTGGCAACAAATAAGTAAATTAAATAAAAACATGAAGAAGCAAACATATCGAATAAACTAATATCTACAAACATAAATAACATATCGAACATAAAATATTTAAACAAAATAAAGGGTTGGAATTAAATGAAATAAAAGGCAGGGACCAAAAATGCAATTTTATCATACAAAAAGAGTTGACATTAAAAGAAAATGGGCCTATTTGAAAAACTGTAAAAAGAAAAGGGGACTGGAATTGTAATTTTCTCTTTGAAAATAATAAAAATTGGTATTAAGGGCGAAATTAAAAACCAGCCTAAACTTAGAGGGACTGGTTAAGTAAATAAACCATGCGGCATGTCATTTTAGAACAAAAAATGAGGCGGAGGGACTTTCGGAGTAATTTGACCATTTAAAATCTGATTTAATTAGATTAAGGGACGAGATTGAAAATTTTGAAAACAAAGGAGGACTGATCATGTAATATTACCATGTAGAAGCCCTTGTTGTGTAATTAATTTGGGACAGAAGGACTATTCTATGATTTTCCCATTTTCAAAAACTTAAAACGCCTATATAAAGGCCTTATCTGGTTCAGTTTATCCCTTTTATCCATTTTAAAATTTTACCCAAAAAGTCCTTTATTTTCTCTCTAAAAACAAACACAAACAACCCAGAAAACTTTAGTTTTTTAGATCAAAACCCCATTTTTCCCATGAACACGATGGCATTCATCCTTGTTCTTCAAGAACATGATGAACACCAATTCAGAAATCCCCTCTTTCCAAAAATCGGCGGTGGTTCGGCTACTTCGGCCACCGCTAATCGGTGCCAGAAAAGTAAAAAGTTTCCCCTTTTTATTTTTTAAAATAACCTGATTAAAATCCTGAAATCTCCCATTTTTTTAAAAAAATCTTTTTATGAACCCAACTTTTTCCTTCTTAGCTGATTCACCTTCGGAGGGTTTGTCACTGACGAAAAGGGATTCGACCAAGGTAAACTCTAACCCCTTTTTTGATTATTTTTATATCTCTTATTTTACACTCAAGGTAAACTTTGAGTTCTTTTTTTATTTCTGGAACATGGAGACTGGCTTTTACATATTTTGGTTTGTTTACATATATTCTGCTCTGATATGAGTTTTGGTAGAAAATAAGACATGAAAATATATCTGATTTGATTTGGGTACTGATGATCCATTGTTTTGGTGTTTTGCACGTTCTCTGATCCAACGACTGTGATTGCATGGGGAATGAACGGCCTAGATCTGGTATTGGAATGAGCAAAGCTGCATCTGATCTCAACGCGTGGCAGAGGGAGAACGAACGGTCTTGCGCGTGCGTTGCACGCGCGAGTGGGAGACGATCAGTCCCGGAGGTGAATTACACGCGCGCCTGCTGGATCATCTTGGTGTTATCTGGACCGTTGGATCAAATCTTGATCCAACGGTTGGAAGGGTGACGGTTGCAAGGAAAAGAAAGGGTTATCAGACTTGGTTTTTAGGGTTTTTTTAAAATATTGGGTCAGGCTAAAATGGACCTTGTAAACTATATTATATTTTTGGGTTTTTTTTGTAATATTATGTGGACTTGGACTGTTAATTAAATGTATGGTTTAAGTCTGTATTTCCAGATTTGTTCATAGTATATAATACTAATACTACTACTAATAATGATGATGATAAAATACATACGTATACATACGATATACGATATACGTACATGCAATCACAAGGATTCAAACATAGTACATGCAAGCATGCCCATCTATATACACGTCTAATTAATATAAACGTACATACATTACTCACGTATATCACACATATTGCATACATTGATAACACATAATATAAACACGTAATATAACCTAAATGTACATGCCCTAATAACATATTAACAATTACACTAATATATTAACACTGTATTTTACAAACTAGATAAAAATGAGTGATTACAGTTGCCCCTATTTGCTTGTTCTTGTGAAACGAGAACAAAACAAAGACCAGAAGCACTCATTTTTATCCGACTTCCATGCTCACGACTTCGGAATCACGTGTTCTTCTGGAACTCTCCGCTTTTTCTCGGCCTAATCTTCAGGCTCGTAAGTTCTCCCTACATAGAACTTCTTCACCTTTGGTTCTTTTTTTTGAGATTATGGAGTCAGGGCTCTTCCTATATGGAGCCTTTTACTGGGGGCTCGAAAACGTAGGCTTCTCCTTTATATAACATTTGTCTTCAATTTTTTTCTTTTCTCTTTCTTATTTTCTTCTTTTTTCTTTTTCTTTCTTTCTCCCTCTTTTTTTTTCCTTTATTTTTTCCTCTTTTTTCTTCTTTTTCTCCTTTTTTCTATCTTTTCTCTTCCTCTCTCTTCCTTTTTTTACAAGGCTGTTGATATCTTTGGACTTACGCTATTAAGGTCGCCGCATCATGCCCGAAGGACTTATTGATGGCTCGAAGGACTTATCACCATGCTCGAAAGACTTACTGGTGGCCCGAAAGACTTAACACCGTGCCCGGAGGACTTACCGATGACCCGAAGGATTTAACATATGGGCCCCACACCGTTATGGCTGTCGATCTTTCTGGACTCACGCTACTAATGTTGTCGCATCATGCCCGAATGACTTACTGATGGCCCGAAGGACTTATTACCATGCTCGAAAGACTTACTGGTGGCCCGAAGGACTTAACACCGTGCCCGAAAGACTTACCGATGACCCGAAGGATTTAACATTTGGGCCTCACGCCGCTATGGTTGTCGATCTTCCTGGACTCACGCTACTAATGTTGCCGCATCATGCCCGAAGGACTTACTGATGGCCCGAATGACTTATCACCATGCTCGAAAGGCTTACTAGTGGCCTGAAAGACTTAACATCATGCCCGAATGACTTACCGATGACCCAAAAGATCTAACATATGGGCTTTACGCCGCTATGGATGCATATCTTCCTAGACTCACGCTACTAATGCTACCGCATCACGCCCGAAGGACTTACTGATGGCCCGAAGGACTTATCACCATGCTCGAAAGACTTACTGATGGCCCGAAGGACTTACCGATGACCCGAAGGATTTAACATCTAGGCCTCACGCCGCTATGGCTGTCGATCTTTCTTTTCTTTAGTAAATTCTTTGACAATTCTTCAAATACTTGTATAGAAATAAGCAAAAATTGACATGCCTCTATCTATATGATGTAATGTCGTATTTTTTTTTCTTCTTCTCTTTTTTTTTTCTTTTTCTTTTTCTTTTTTTCTTCTTTTCTTTTTCTCTTTTACCTCTTTTTTCTTCTTCTTCTTCTCTTTTTATCATTTTTCTGTTCTAAAATCTTACTCCCTAGAAGGTTATTTCTCGAATTTCTTTCCTTTTTTCCTGTTGCAGTATGTTCTTTGATCAATTATTTATCTGATTCATGTCTTTTAACCCTTTCGCAATATAATTCTCTCTCTTTTTCTTTTTTTTCTTTTTTTATTTTTAGACACGTTTTAGAATCCTACGCCCTGAAAAGTCATTCTTCGAATTTCTCTGTTTCTTTTCCTTTTTGTAGTATGCTCAATTTTGAATTTTATTTCTGCATTTTTTTGTTAAATTAGTTCCTGCTCTTGTTCTTTTGCACGAGCACTTGCCTTTCTTCTTCTTGGTCTCTGCCCGCTTCACAAACAAACTCTATATTATGCATGTGCAGAGATTCTTACCATTCTTCCTGCTCTGCATTGCCCCACTCGATCATGAGCTCGGCTACCTTCCAACTTCTTTGACCCAACATTCTGAGTATTTGTTAGTTTCGTCATCGGGGTGAGCAAAATGCTTATATATTCTGAACTTAATCTCAATCTTCTTGCTGACGGGAACCATTTCTCGATCTCTGTGCTTTAATTCTTTAGAGACTCGATGTTTACCTCTTACCGTCTCCCGTATTTTGTAATCTCATTCCCGTCTTGGTTCGTCCTTCATTTTCTTGAACCAACCAAGGCATTATGGCTGAAACCCGCTTCTTGTTCTTGAGCTATCTGACACATATGCTTTTGTCATCATCCTCATTCTATACGTTGTGGGGTCGTTTCAGGTTAAGTGCTCCAATAATATCTGCAACCTTGTGTTCTGGATCTTATCTCTAAAGTAATACATGGAAATCTTTGTTGCTTTAACTTGTCAATTTGTTGATTGGCATTCCACTGAAGGATGTCATTTATATTAACATACAAGATCGTGAAATCACAGAATATGATCTCTGGATATCAAGTGCAAGAGCGTTTTAGATTCAACCATTCAGTAATTCAAGGCTGTGAAATCTTCCCAGGTGACTCGGTCCATCCTCATGATTACCGCGTTGCTGCAATATACTGCTCTTTCTCAATTCTCATTATCTGCACCGCCCCTAAAAAGGGTGGGCTTGTATGACCACTCGAGCGCAGAAATATTACTCTAAGAATAGAGTTCTAGGTGGTGCGAGTTTTAATTTTACCTATGCCATCGTTTATTTTTCTCTCTTTTCTTTTATTTTCTCTTTATTTCTCCTCCTTTTTGTTTTTCCCTCTTTCTTTCTTTTTTCATTTTCTTTTTTTTCTTTTTTTCTCTCTTTTTTTTGTTTTTGTCATTATTTGAGGAAATCAATTCGTCACAGTCCTTTGTCCTGAGGACAACGATGGAGCAAACAGCATTGCCTCAAGTTACTCGGCATAGTCACGATTTGAAAATATCACCATCACTCATGAAGCTGAGGTTTCTTGAACTAGACGGTGTATCGCCACCTTATCGCTTCAGCGGAGTGCCCCAAAATTCCCACACTCTTATTCGGACAAGCCTATTACCAGGTTTCGAACATAGGAGTGTCTTTTTTATTATTATTCTTTTCTCTTTCTTTCTTTTTCTTTCTTTCTATTTCTTTCCTTTTTCTCTTCTTTTTTCTTCAATTATTTCCTTTTTAGTTCTTATTTTTAATTTTTTACTACCTAGAAGATTATGCCTAGAGTTTCAATTTCAAGTAAATCTACATGGTTGATATTTGAAGCTCTTTCGTCCTCGAATATCATCAAAAGAGTAGTAATCTTGCTTTGCTGACCAGAGTCTGGTAGGGAAGATCACACCTCATCGTTGTCACAACATCCATCTAATGTCACATCTTGCAATTGATATCCAGTGTCCTACAACGGCGAGAAAATATACATCTATGTGCTTTCAAGAACATTGTATGTTAAGCAAAATGCGTTCTTCATTTGAATAAAAAATCAACAAACATGCCCCTTCACAAAAGATTTTTACCACATGTGGGCTACAAGTGGTAAAATTGATTCCTTGTATTACTTCAGGGAAGTCTTTTAATGTAGAGGTATCTTTGGCTTCCCCAGCACTATGTAGACTTGCCCCCCATCATTGGTCCTCCATTGCTGGATCAGCTCTTGTGTCAAGGTTTCATCATTGATCAGCTTCTTGATCTTCCCTAATAAAGGTCTACATTTTTTATGGGATGCCTCGGTGCCCCCATATGGAATTCGCATGTGCTATTTGAGTCAAAACTATGGGCAGATGGATCAGGTGCCATCTTCATCGGTCTAGAAGCAAGATAGTGGCCTCCTACCAAATGAGGCCATATGTCTGAGATAGATGTTCCAAACACTTCCAAATTTGCGGTCATCCGAGGAATTTTCCTTGATGACCTCGAGGTGTCAGTCTGTCTTCTTCTTTTACGGCCACACGAACCCTGGAGGTGACACTCATTGACCCCTCCATCTTGATTTATCTTATCCTCGATTCGGTCCTTAGACTTAGACCCCAATTTTTATTCTTTGATTGCGTATTCTATCATCTCTCTAATCGTCATGAAATCTTTGAATTTGTTTCTCGATTTCTCTAACATCACATCAAAGAAATGAGAGAAAAGTGTTGCATGGAATAGGACAGTCAACTCTTCTTTCGCTACAGGAGGCTGGACTTGGGTCTCCAAACATCGCCACCTTAGTGCATATTCCCTAAAGCTTTCATTCGGTCTCATTTTCTCATTCTGAAGAAACTGACGACAGGGCGCTAAATCTAAAGTATATCTGTATTGACTCAAAAATGCATTAGCGAGGTCACCCCATGACCTAACTTGGTTTCTGTTTAAACGGTTATACCATACTGCTGCAGGTCCCATCAGGCTATCGTGGAAGTAATGGATCAACAACTCTTCATTCTCCATGCATCCCTCCATTTTTCTACAATACATAGTTAAATGAATCTTCGGACAGTTGGTTCTGTCATACTGCGCAAATCTGGGAATCTTGAAATCTGAAGGAATAACCAAATTAGGGACGAGGCAGAGTTCCCTTGTATTGAAAACATTTATATTTTATTTCTTCTTCAGCTATTTCTCGATCCTTTCTTCTAGCTGGTCAAGCCTCGACTCTTTAGTTCGTTTCATTTTCCAACTAATTCTGCCATCGAACCCCAAGTATTAAATGATGAAGCGCCATGCAATGATAAAACTATTAAACAATGCAAAGGACGTGATGCAAATGCAATGCATGAATGCAATAAGGCATTGATTCCGCGAGTGATTTGTCCTTATAGAATAATCTTTCATTTAGACCAAAAGGTTTCAATACATCCGGTACTAGAGGTTTACAGATAGCGGTGAGCCCTAGCACCTAATATCTTGAACTCTTACAATAGTCCTGTCAGCTTTCCTTCGCGGTCCAATGCTGGATCCATATTCTGGCTTATCGGCGCTGCTGTGTCGGCTAAGTCTGCTACATGTTGAGCTACTTGTCGGGCTTGAGTCATAACGATCTTCATGTCTTGGTCTTTCTCCCGTATTGCCTGCTCAGCCTCTTGTAGCTTGACGATCACTGTCTCAGAACGAATCTCGCTGGTACGTAAAGAAGTCTTGAGCCTCGCTATCTATTCTTTGAGTGTTGCATTTTCTATTTGAAAGGCTTGTGATTCCTCTCTTTCCTGCTGCATACATGATTTCAGGATATCGTCCATGGCCAGACTGCTTTCCAACTCACTTTGGAGGATGTCGCGTTGGCTTTCCGCTTCTGTGACAATGATCTGACTTTATTCTAACTATTCTTGCATTTCTGCTTCCAGCGTTCTGAATTGTTCTTCAGCTGAATCATGCCATTAACTCATTCTTCAAAGGTGTCACCCAGACCGACATTCTTGAATTCAAAGTGCAGCTTTTGGCATTTGTCTTGTATGCTCTTCAATTTCATACTCAGATCGTGCCTATCGTGCTCGAACTGGCCGTACTTGCATACAAGTTCATCGTTTGAGACACTTTTATCTTTGACTTCTGAATTTATCTCGCTTGAATGACACACTTCTGTGTTACCCGAACCTTAGGCTGGGTGTTGACACTTCTTCGACTTTGCCCCTCGGGCAACGGTTGGCTCGTTGTAGAATCGGGGTTGTCCGTCTTCGAAACCCAAAACTCTCATTCTAATAAAATCTTGAACTCTGTCCTTCAGGGCTCTCAATTCTCAGTGTGATGACCTGAATCACCTATGTGGTAGTTGCACCGGACGCGGCTGTTGTAACCCTTCGAATAATGAGGTTTCTTTGGTACAAATTTCACCGGTACGATAAGGCTCCTTTCGACAAGCAACGGCAGTAGCTCGGTGTATCACGTGGGCATAGGATAATGCCTTCTGATGTCATTGGATTCTTGAGCCTCCCCTATTCTTGCCTCTGTTCCCTCGGTATCTACCCTAGATATGTTGCCTGTCTACTTCTTGAGACTGATCACAAAGGGATTCGATTTGTCATATTTAACAGTGTCATCTGTCTTGACATTCTGACCATTCTGTTCATCATTCTGATCCTTGATCGATTCTTTTTTGAGTTCGACATGCTGCTTGCCTTTCATCATAGCATTCATCTTGTCCATCATCTCGACCATTTGTTTCTTTAACTCTGGTACTTCCTCTTGCTTGTTATCAGAACTGACACTACTTACCGAATTTGTTTTGAAGTCCTTGAACGATCATTCTTCTGTTGTCCCTGGCCTAGTCTCGGGATGGAACTCTGGACATGGACCTCCTTCCTTCAGGTCGAAGAACCTTTGGTCCATCAAGAACAATCTTCTATTATGGGAGAAACCACTCGGGAATCAATGCCCTATGTAATGCGAGTGCGATGTTATGCAAAAACAAAACAAAAAAGAAAACAAGTCAGTACTGGACAAAAACAATAAATACATAATAAAAGGGAAAATTAAATGCGCTAAACAAACAAAGCAATCCTATTTACATCCCGTCTAAGACCCCTAGGTTATCCGCATAGCTCTAACAGGGTGGGTTTCTATGTGTTCTCTACATGCAGTTTTGGTTCTATGAGGTACCCGAACTGTCCTTGCTGTCCCCTACTAAGAGTAGCAAGGCCCCCTATCATCACCCATTATAGGCTCCTTTCAACCGGGTTCAATTCAGGGGGCCCATTCGCTTATACCCGTACGAAGGAACGATACCTTACGAAAGCATAAGGTACTCGAGCCCCGAAGGTACTTGTTAGGCCCATACGGGAGAACGATATCTCCACAAAAGCATTAGCGTTTTCCCCCCACTTAAAAAAATGGTTTATATGTCATATTTTAAATGCGTTAAAATAAACGCGCAATTATAACTGAATGTTAGTTTAATAGTCACTTTAATCCAGAATTTTTGATGTTATTTGAAAAAAGCTCGACTCTCATTTGTTTTTGAAAAAAAAAATGTCCCCAGCGGAGTTGCTATCTGTAGCGATGTCCTTTTCACTAAAAAAACTGAGTTTTCGAGGTGTTTATTGTCTTTTGGATATAAAAATGTTTATTCTGTGGGGGTTTGAAAAAAACTATATTTTGTTTTGAAATTGGAGTCGCCACCGGCCACTTAGGTAGGCCGGACACTATAAAACCAGAGATTTGAAAATTGTTGGGTTCGGGAGTCGGTTACGGATGGGGAAGGATTAGCACCCCCACACCGCCCAAAATTGGTACTTTAATAATTACCGCTTTATTAATATTAAACTTTCCGGATTAAAGTGACGATTAAATTAAAATTTGGTTATATGTGCGAGTAAATTTTAAAGGCCCCGTTATCCGAGAGTAAAAGCCCAACCACTATCACTACGCCTGATACTGGCTTCGTTTACGCTCGGATAAAAGGGCACCGCATTGACGATAATATATCTGAAATGCAACTAGAAAAACAAAATAAAAAACGTACAATTTACATTGACATGATATTAAAACATAAAAAAGGGACTATCCTAATATTAAACAAAATAATAAAATGCATGAACATAGATATAAATGACATGTACAAGGATCAAGACTACCCATAAGTAAAGCATATACACACCAACACTGTAAAAAAGGGAGTAAAAACATGCTCGAGATCGAATTAACTAGACATAACATGCTTAATCACATATATAAGAAAAACAACTGCAATATACACGATACACATACCTAATACTAGGCAAGCAAAACAACACACTAAAATATTATACTAAAACAAC
Organism: Hibiscus mutabilis; assembly: GCA_019671005.1. Classification (NCBI taxonomy): domain Eukaryota; kingdom Viridiplantae; phylum Streptophyta; class Magnoliopsida; order Malvales; family Malvaceae; genus Hibiscus; species Hibiscus mutabilis. Next base: position 40,288,543 of record CM033746.1, on the reverse strand, counting down.
ACATCTAAGTATCTATATCAAAATGTTTCCAAGTGCTGACATGATCATTGCAAGAATTATACATAGACCAAAGATACATAAACATGTAAATTATTTGTAAATACCTACATACCATTTAAATAAAAAGTAGCATGCATAAACTAATGGACTTAACAAACTAGCCTAAACGTAACATATTTTAACAAAGCTACAAAAGACATAACATGTCATATCATAAACGTATTATCCGCAACTAATATGCGACCTACAATGCAAAAAATATCATAAAAACCATGTAAACATATAGACACAATACTAACTAAAACTAAAACATAATTAATAAATCAAACACATGCACAACATGAATTAATAAACTACAAGCATGGTATAACCTGTATTAATGCACACATAACGACCTAACACATAATATATAATGCACATGTATACGCAAAGAACAAATAAAATAAATATACTTAAAAACAAATGGTAAAAATATTTAAGAAACTAGAAAAAAGGGTTAAAATGAAATACAAACAAAATTAGCAGACAAATATTAAACAAATAAAAAGCATATTCAGGGTCGAGATTGCAAGCCAAACGAAACTCTAAAGGACTAGATGTGTAATATTACCAAGGGGCAGATTCAAACTTAAAATATCCAAAACACGGGATGACTAAGGGTGTAAATTGACCATTTGATAATTGATTTCAGTTAATCGAGGGACCATATTAAAATTACATGGAAACATACGAGGACCAAGGGTGAAAATAACCCAATGGGCGAGACCGTTTTGAAAAATCCCAAAACGTGAGATGGTTTAATGGGTAATTTGACCATTTAAAAAAAATTGGGACCCTATATAACCAACCTATCCGGCTAAAATTCAACCCTTTTCCTCAAAAATTTTTCTAACCATTTGAATAACCTTCTCCCCTCTTATTTTCTCTCAAACCCGAAACCAACCCTTGATGAACCCAGAAACCGATAGCTTGATAAAGTAAATGGAATAATAAAGCCTAAATACATCTGGTTTGATTTGGGTACTGATAAAGTAAATGGAATAATAAAGCCTAAATACGCGCGAGTGGGAGACGAGCAGTCCCGGGGGTGAATTACACGCGCGCCAGCTGGATCATCTGGACTGTTGGATCAAATCTTGATCCAACGGTTGGGAGGGTGACGACAGTAAGGAAAAAAAGGGTTATCATACTTGGTTTTTAGGGTTTTTTTAAATATTGGGTCAAGCCAAAATAGGCCTTGTAAACTATATTATATTTTTTGGGTTCTTTTTGTAATATTATGTGGACTTGGACTGTTAATTAAATGTATGGTTTAAGTCTGTATTTCCATATTTGTTCATAGTATATAATACTAACAATAATAATAATAATGATAAAATACATACGTATACATACGCACATACGATATACGTACATGCAATCACAAGCATTCAAACATAGTACATGCAAGCATGCCCATCTATACACACGTCTAATTAATACAAACGTACATACATTACTCACGTATATCACACATATTGCATACATTGATAACACATAATATAAACACGTAATATAACCTAAGTGTACATGCCCTAATAACATATTAACAATTACACTAATATATTAACACTGTATTTTATAAACCAGATAAAAATGAGTGATTACACTAATTAAGTTGAACTGGAATTATATATATTTAATATATATATTAAAATTCTAATTAAAGTTAAATTATGATTATATATATTAATATATATATATATATTGAAATCCTAATATGAGTTGAATTAGGATTTTTAAAGGCTATATAAATGCATGAGAGATCTAACAGTCATTAATGCTTTTTGGAAAAACCCTCTAAATAGTTTAGAGAGTTTTATATGCTCATTTCAACTGGGTGAACTAAGTAGATGTCAGAGCGTTATCATTGCGGCTTAGGAATCGACATCGTGAAATCGTGATTGGAATATATATCTTCTCCAAATTCAGAATTCCAGATTTTAAACAGGTAATTTTTTTACCATTTTTTACCTCGATTCGTTTCTCGTACATGAATCACTGGTGGTAATCGCTGGATAAATTTTTCGCTACACCATGAGGTGTACCGGCGTAACCCAACATCCCCATGGTCGGAAAGCGGGCTTTCATAACAAACCATATAAAATGTTGTATTTTAGGAGGAATCGACAACTTCTAGATTGAATGCAACTCTGTGGATACCTTCAGACTAAACGATTGCATTATTTTATACAATACTCCAACTGAAAACTCCCCCGTGATTGACGGCTTCCAAATGAGACAATCCAATGTATGGTCACTTAAGTCTAAAACACAGTACACAAGACTTGAGATCTTGTAACTGTCTCTCCTTAAAGGAACATAGATCGCGACCAAAAAAATTACACCACTCATCATGATCAAAACTGCCGTTGCGTGTGTAATCCTTGACCAGCACCATATTATTTGTTGCACAGGAAATAACCTAGTAAAAACATGTTGTAATGGCTCATCTAAGCACCAACAATGGCGCCAAAATAGAATTTTCGCACCATCACCCAATTTTCCTGTAAATTGAGATTGATCCATAAAATGTCAAACCTCTTCATCATGCTGAACTTCCACTATTTGATGTTGTACCACTGAAATCTTTCGTGTCCCAACTTAATTAGTTTTCCACTGTAAAATACCTCACCCATATTTAACTTCAATAATCGAACGCCATAAAGAATTTTCGCTCATCGCATAACGCAAACTCTATTGGGCCAAAATTATGAGTACGCAAATCCACCACTCCTAATCCCCCATACTGCTTTGGGTGATACGCGATAGTCCAATTCACCCGACTCATTTTATTTTTATCATTCGAATCACCCTGTAGAAATCGTCCTCGAATTCGATCAAGCTTGAGAATAATGCTCCACGGTACCAATAAGACACCCATATAATACAAAGGGAATAACGATAGTATTGAGTTAACCAAGACCATCCTACCTGCAAACAACAAGGAGTCTCGCTTCCACCCTGCTAAGTACTTAGGGAACCATTGAATAAGTGGTTCCCAAATCTGCAAATCACACGGATTGACACCAAGAGGCAATCCCAAATATACAATCGGAAGCTCCTTACACTTACATCCCATAATTGAAGCAATGTCTCGCACCACAACATCTTCAACCCCAACTTCATACAAGCTTGATTTATCATAGTTAATCTGTAAACCTGAGGCATACTCAAAGCATGTCAATACTCTTTTTAGATTAATAACGTAGCGTACCTTGGCTCAGAAGAAAATAATCGTATCGTCCGTAAATTGGAGATGTAAGATTAAAAAACCATCGGCCACGCTCACTCCCTTTATCAACTCTAATTCTTTCACATTGCGCAAAAACTGATACAACATCTCTGCCATGATCACAAATAGTAACGGTGATAGTGGATCACCCTGTCGAATTCCCTGTTGCATCGCAAACTCAAGTGTTGGGCAACTATCAGATATTCGTGCAATACTTACACACTCACACATCCATCTGCACCACAGAGAATTGAATCCCATCCTTGCGATCACCAGCTCAAGATAATCCTATTTGATACAGTCATAAGCCTTTGCAAAGTCAAGCTTTAAGATCATTCCTCATTTGCTAAATTGTAGTTTTTGTAATAAGTGAATAGTTTCATTGGCCAGCATAATTCCATCCAAAATCTATCGACCACACACAAAGGTTGATTGCACATCACTAATTAAGTTTAGCAAAACTTGTTGCAAATGCTTCACCAAACATTTAGCCAAAATTTTGTACAAAGAATTCAACAAACAAATCGATCTGAAATCTCCAATTCCTTGTGGATTGTCCTTTTTTGGGATAAGAACCACGAAGGTCGAATTCGCTCCTCTTGGCAATTTACAAGACACAAAAATTTGAAAGAACGCTAGTACTTTCGTTTTGAGAAACGCATATCTTTTTTTATAAAACTCAAACGTAAAATCATCGGGCCCCGGTGTTTTTGAACCTCACATCCTCATATTGCCTCCTTCACTTCCTCCTCAGTAATCATCACTTCCATACAAGCCAATTCCATCTCATTCAAATAATTAAAGCGAACAACCGCATCTAGAGAACCAATAGCTTGTTATCGTGCAAAATGTTTCCAAAATCCACGATAAAAGTAGCACTTCAAAAGGTCAGGAGTCGTCACCCAATTACCATTAATCATCATACCCCTAATAGTGTTTCACATCGCTCTAAGTCTCGCTGCCCGGTGAAAGAAGTTGGTACACGCGACTTTTGTCGCCATACAGACTCTCTAAACTGAGTCAATTTCTATGGCTCAGAATTCAAACTCAACCTCTCCTCTATTTTATCCCATGTTGCTAAACCATCCACCACTCTACCATTTAAATCATCAATCTTTTTTGTTACGCCCACGATGCGTTCATCGATATCGCCAAAAGAGAATTTATTCTATTTCTTTAAAAAAGCTTTCATCCCACATAGTTTTGCCAGCATCCATGAACCCTCTTGCCCCGTACCCAACCTTGCCTACTCTTTCTCTATTTTGATCAAAGGTCCTTTATTCGCAAGCCAAGCATTCAAGAAACGGAAGGGTCGTGGTCCACCATCTATTGCATCACTCACTAACAATAGAGAAGAATGATTAAATAGCCCCCGTGGCAATGACAAACTACTCAAATTCTTAAATTTCGTAATCCATTCAGCTGAGATAAGAAAATGATCGACTACGCTGATTACCCAAACCAAACCATGTAAACCTCTTTCCCTACAATGGAACATATCAAAGCAGTCATCATCACAATATCATTAAACAAAGCCATACCTCGAGTTAAATTTACACACCGTTGTCGTTCATTCGGATGTAAGACCATATTAAAATCTTCCCCCACACACTATAAGACTTGCCGACTCACAATCAACATATTCATCTCCTACCAAAGTCTTTCTTGTTCCTCTACAACATAGGGAGCATAGACTCTATCTCGCACCGATGTTGTCATACAAGATACTACACCGCTCTTCTTTTCAATGTCGATCCTAGTCCCCGAGCATTCCACGATAACATTCACATCTCATGATGCTAATGTTTGGTTTCTCGTGCTTCTATCAATCGCGCAACATCCTTCACTATTTCTTCTTCATTCCCCACCGTCTTTGCCCCAATATACTTTCCCAATACCAACGTCTCACGTGCCTCTTTCAAGATAGCCCTTTTTTATTCTTAAAATCCAAATTCGATACCGAACTGTTTGCCACCCCTTGTGACTTTGGAGCGTTCTTTCTTGGTCTTTTCTGTCCCCTCTTATTCAAACGTTGTTCAGCTTCTTATCTTTTCTTAGGAGATAAAAAAAAAAACTCAGTACAATTTCTAACACTAGCCTCGCATAACGTTGTTCCATATTAGTTTCAATAAAAGTTACTTTCCTAGCCCTAAGGATCTCGAAACTTGGCCTATCAAATGTAATTACGTCAAGTGTCCTATACTCACTTTTATACTGCTCTTGTCCTACCTTTCCCCCACAAACTTGTAACGTGAAACTATCCTGTTCCTACAACTCAGTTTCTATCATGTCGGTTTGGGATTGATATTCCATAAGTCAGGAAATCAACACTACATCCTCATCCCCATCCAATTTGTTTCCTTTGATGATGACTCCAAAACTCTCAAATCCACTACTTTATTATCTTCACACCCGATTGATTTGTTCCAAGTTTCGAGTGTGGTCCAAGATCGAATCAGAAACCACAGTCTCACCAAAGACATCATCTCTCGCTACTCGACTCACACTTTTTTGCTGCTCCTGAACATCCTGATCACGATCACTATCCACCTCTATGTCTTTCACACTTGAGTCTACTGCCACACCATAGCAACAATCACATTTCAGACCAACTGCATTTTTCATCTCGGCAATTCGAATACGGAACACATTTGTACCCACATGTACATCAATCGATGTATCAATATTATCCACCCAATCCGTCTCCATTTGAAATCGACTTCTCTTAAACGTTGATGGCGCCATAGTTTCATTATCCACTTGTACTAGAGTTCCCCCCAAATCACAGCAATATTCTTGAATGCTCCTTCGGACTATGATGAATTGGGATTCCACTAGCCGATAACCATACCCTTCGATTAGGCATCCCCATTATAGGAGTCCATCCCATCACATTCTACAACTAAATATCAAACCGGCGTTCCTCCAATAATTGCTTTCGTATCTCTTTAATTTCAAACATCAGAAGTACCATCGACCCTGCAGTGCGTATCACCCAAAATCCCTCTAATTTCGCCCTATGAAATTCCGTGGCCAAATCCCTCATACAGAACGACTGCCTGCAGAACCCTATTGCACAATTTTAGAGGATTTCGAGTTTATCCTCATCGATCACGTCGTCGATTACCCTCACCTCGCTAGAAGCCATTTGATAGTTCACCCTCATGCCCTCGTTCTGTGAGATTGGATCCAAACTTCTCGTCCTCATTTCATCATTTTTTCTTGATTAATTCGATTGTTGAATCTTTGATTTGCCTTTAACCGGCTGTGATCCACTCTATTTTTTCCTCCAATACGAATCCCGTAAATCCCTTTGTGCTAAATGCAACTCTGATCATCGATCCGTATAACCTAAAGCCATCGAATCTCTAAATCACTCCGTCGGCGTCCTCTTTCGTTTTCATTCTCACAAAGCCAAATCGAGATTCGTCCCTAGCTTTCTTTGTTAGTACAAACTCATCGACAACCACACCGTGCCGATCAAACACTTGCCAGATTCCTTTCCAGTGCAGTTGTAGCGGTAGATTCGCCACAAATAGCGTCCAACACCGCCTCTCCTGTGATTGCCCTTACGATCTCCCTGGGAGCGTCTTAAATTATACAAAAGGAATCTATAAGACGCAGTTCGGATAAATATTTGAATAAAAAAAATAAGTTAATTGAGTTTACGAGCCTTATTTTATTACTTTAATTTTATTTAAATTTTTTTATATAGTAGAATTTATAAAAATTTGAGTTGAGTCGAGTTGTTCGAGCTTCTGTTTAAATATAATTATAAATAGTTATAATGTAATGGTGTTAATTAATTCTAATTTAAATGACTTTTTATAACTATATATTTTTTTATATTTTTCATATGTGATATAAATGTAGCAGACAGAGTTGAGAGACTCGACTTATTTTTTCTAACAATGTCTATAATTAAACAAATAATTGACGTGTTTTATTTCTCCAATTATTTTTTCTAACATCATTATTTAACCAAGAAAACCTAACAAAATAATAACAAAATTTTAGTACTATAATATCAATACTTATTAAATCAAATGATAAAAATGATATTTTTATAATCAAATTTGACTTTATTTTGAAATAGTCGATATTTAATTTAAATATTGAATTTTTATAGAAAAATATATATATGATACATATGTTGTGCAGTTTACGCAAATTTTTTTGTTTTGGGCATTTGAGATTTAATTTAGGGTTTATAGTTTAAATAATTAGTGTGCATAATTTAAAATTTATAGTTTATTGTTAGAATTTATGATTTAACATTTATAGTATATAAATTTAATTTGTATAGTTTGAATTTAGAACTTGTGATAGCGATTCAAGATTTAAATTTTAGGGTTTGGAGTTCAAGACTTATATTGAACATAAATCATTTGATCCTTTTTCGTGTCCTTATCTATGTCCATACTAAAAAAATAGATTTAGGATTTAAGATTAAAGTCTGTGGTTAAGCATGGGCAGAACATAGGGGGATTTGGGGGCGTGGGTATCTGCCAACTTTTTTCTCCAATAATAATAGAATTATTTTTAAGAAAAAAGTAAAATCAGTTCTATAATCCTTTCTTTTTTATATGAAAAAAAAGAAAAATTACCATGTATCTCATTAAAAATTTCAATAATGCCTTTCTAGTTTCCATCATTTTATGAGGGTAGAAATTAATGTTGGTTGTAGCTTACAACTACTATTTTACACAAGTTAAAAAACACACACAACATGCTCTATGTACTCCAAGTGGCCTTAGGGAACTATACTGATGTGATGAATAAACACATCGAAAATACATTTTATGCATGTTAATTTTACATGGTTAATTTTAAACAAATATAGTAATTAAGTACAATTAACAAAAATAATCGATAACAAAATTAGTTTGCTTTATGTTGTATTGATGTAGAAATGATGAGTCTAGAACGGGCGACACATATTATTATACACCATTAATTTTTTAATGACTGTTAAATAAATATTAAAATTTTAAGAGGACTTGATATGCAATTAACCGTATTTTAAAATAAAGTTAGAATTTGGATCTAAAAACTTTAATATTTTTGTTTTAGTTTTTTATCTTTAATTTAAGGCTTAACGACAAAATAAGTTCCTAAATTATGTACTATCTTTTTTGCAATGGCTGCCTAGAGTATTTTTTGGCTGGAATATGTATCTAAAGTTTCATTTTTTGCTAAAATAGGTGCCAAAGTAAGTTTTTCAGTTGACTTTAAAACAAGTCAAAAATAAAATTTTAAGTATTTATTTCAGCCAAAAAATACTTTAAGCATATATTGTAAAAAAGAGATATAATTTAATCACTTATTTTGTAGTTTAAGCTTAATTTAAACAATTCTCTTTCTTTTACATGCCATACTTTGTTGGCACGGTCCCCGTTAATATAACCGGTGAACCCCGATAAATGGCCACCAAAAGCTTCGTCAACAAAACAGTCAACACTGTATAAAACTCAACATAATAATCACCCCCAGCAAGCTGCAAGGACAGCGTAGAAACGACCTCCATACCCAAAAATTCAATGCTCAAACCAAAAATTCAATGCTATCCCAACATATGCATTCTACAAATCTGTGCATTGGCTTAAGCCATGTTTTGCTTCATTGAGTGATTGAAATCTGACATTAAATCAACAAAACAAATTTTAAAACAAAAAAAAAAATGCTCCCCTCCATTTTGATCAAAATTTGTAGAGAAACTACAAGAAAAAGAATTTAAAAATTATGTCACGACCGAGAATGATACATGTATAAAGGAATTCGTTCCAAGTGTTAGGTAATCCAGGAAGGCTCCAATGAATACAAGCGGCATATGTGGTCGGGTCGGGATTTTGTTCGGGGGTTAGAATTTTACCTTGTCGGATAGTGTGGACTGCAGTATGTGCATCTTTTCTGTATTCCAAAAGGGTCGTTATGTCGATAAAATGGACCGGGACTTTCATGTTTCGAGTAATATTGGCAGCAAAGACATAGAGCCGACGGTCCGTGCCCACATTTAGGTTCGTTGACTGGTTGAGAAATGAGGTTGTCTCTAGGGCACATTTACAGTAGATGAAATTTATAAAAATTGTCGATTATTACTCTCCTTCCGAATAGAATGGATGTCAGCATTCCAATCAATTTTAAGAATGAGAATAAATAGTAAAATACCCTTCAAGTGAAAAATTGTCCAGTGAAGCTTTTGATTCTACGAACCAACACCTCTTTCAAGTCCACACATTTGCAAACCACAATGTCAAACTTCCTTAAAAAACACACACACACACTATAAAATAGATGATTCTTAATTCATGAATGTTTGTATAAAGATTACAACTATAGGTAGATCTAGTTGCATTAGGACCTCAATATCCTAAAGGTTATAAATTCGAATTTCTCATGTGAAAAGTTCTTTAACAAACACGTTTCACCTGAATATATCACTAATGAAAACAGAACTTTGAGAATACACTGTGTAATGACATCTAAAAAGGATAAATATTTAATAACACACAATGCTCTTACATTATATAAATTTCAAAAAATAAAATAAAATTCTTAGGACTAAAAAAATAAAATAAAAGTATTTATGAATATAATGATTCAATCTCCATACTTGTATGATTAGATTATATAATTAATCACTCTTAGATTCTACTTTTGGCCCATATGTTTCCAATTTTAGTTTCGGACCCTCTATTATATTTAAGTTTATGATTTAGTCTCGATAATTTGATTTAACATAATTACGCCATCTACTTAAATAATGACATTATTTAGTCCGTGATAATTATTCCAATTAAAATAATGACATGAATTTTTTTTCTAAAAAAACGTGCCCTGGCCTATAATGCTTACATAAGTTTTTTTAATGTATTCGAAGAACTGTTTGTAAGAAAAATCCATATTAATAATTTAATTGAAATGGTTGACGATATCAATTATTTTTGGACTAACCTATAACATTGTGAGAATTTAAATATTATAAATCCTATGAAAAATGCGTGACCCTATCAGAAATATGTGGACACATTCTGATTTCAACAACAAAGAAAAAGCTGACGTTGATCTTAGCTTATTTTTTAGTATTATATAAATGATATATAAATAAAATAAATATAAACTATTATAAGAGAAGCCGAAATGACCACGTCACCATTTTGTTTCCATTATCCACGAACTTTAAAACTGTGATTAGTTTGCGGGTCAAATTCATCCGCATCAAAACACAGCTCAGCCACTTACCACTTGTGTTGTGTCACTCTCTGTCTAATTAGTACAAAAATAAATTAAAATGGACTAATTTATCATTTTTATAAAATATAGTGATGGAATTCGTAATTAGACTTATAAGTTCCTTTTATATTTTATTAGTCTAAATTACTTATAATCTTTAAATTTTTTAAATCGGACTTTATCCTATGTTTGATGTTTCAGTACGTTTCTATCAATCGAATTAAAACTCGATCAACAATCTTAATTTAAAATAAAAATAAAAATATAAGACTTCATTCTTAACATAAAAAAGTAATAGCATAACAATCAAAATTTTAAAGGACGGTTACGCCTAAGCCAACAAGCTTATCCAATAAACCCAAACATAAATCATTATCATAAGTCAACATTATCAAAGCGATTATCATATTATAAATAAAAAAAACAATGAATCAAATAATTAAAAAGATAAAATGTAAAAAGAAAATGAAGGGAAAAAATGAGATGGAAGGGATTAGCAGCAGTCGATATTAACGACAACGACATTGGTTTACAAATATTGTCCTAGATTTAAGATGAAAGAGGACAAGAGTTGATTTAGGACTTTTCTTATTCATATGTTATAACAACCTTAATTTTGTACTGTCAATAATTTATATCTATTTCTATGGTCGAGCCATCTTAAAAATCGTTGGGTCAATTTACACCTTATTTTTTTGAATTCTTTTATAAACTTTTATATATCATTATTTTTTTAAAAATATCTTTACAAAATTTTATATAAAATATAATTGATACCACTATAAAAATATATTACCTTATCATTTAAATTTTGTGACGTAGGCAAATATTTATAGGTATTTTATTCTTGGTTTAACAGTTAAACAAGTGTTCAAATTATAATATTTTTTCTAGATAAATGCATGAACTATATTTTGAGCCAAATAGACGTTTTTTTTCTGTGAACCATTTAAGGTTTTTTTCGTCAACAGTCGTTAAAAAAATTTCGTCATCCAATCAAAACATGACATATGGCTTTTTTTTTTTTTCATATTTTAAGTTTTTGAATTTCTTTAAATGTCCTAAAGTTTTAATTTCTTTCAATCAAACCCTCAAATCTCATCTCTCTCACCATCCGACATCCCCACACGCTGCTGGCTTCATTGTTCACCACTCAAGTGTCGGGTACCTCACCGTTCGACATTCTTCACCCTCTAGTCGTCGATCGGAACCCAAATAATATTTTTTCTTTATTGTTGGCCGTTCTTCGACCGTGCAATTGTTGGTTTTAGAAGACAAGATGATGGGATTTTCAGTAGTGGGGTCTGATGAAGATGGTAGTGGTCGATGGTGGTTGAATCGGTGGTCGGAGTGAAGGTTTGAGTTTGGAGATTTTTAGAGAAATTAAAGATTGTGAGTTAATTAATATTTTTTATTTTTTATTTTTCTCATTTTTGAATTTTAATTTTAAAAAATGAAAAATTGTGTCACATGTTCATATTTCGTTGGATAACAGAAAAAAATAACATATGTTACAGAAAAACTTAAATGGGTCACGAAAAAAACTTTAGGTACGTATTTGGTTCAAATATAGTTTAGACACCTATTTGAAAAATAAGGTATAATTTAAACACTAATTTAACCGTTAAGTCTTTATTCTTGCCTAGTGCTTCCCAAGGCTATCGAGTTCCAATGTGCCGTTTCTTTGAAAGATACAATGAAAATCTTCAGTTATTCAAACACGGTAAAAATCTATAATTTAAATTAGATTTTATCCAAATAAAAATATTTTTTAAAAAACTACGATGATTGTATCAGTTCACTTGAAGAAACAAGCACAAGAAGGACAAGTTGCTGGAAAATAGGAGCAGGAAAGCCCTTAGCCCCATACGCTATCTGCTTTAGTGGAATCTTATCCAAGGCCTTTTTAAAGGCTGAAACTTTGCGGTATTAGCCTCACACTCAAGAGGACTCCAATGGCCAGTTCTGTTTTATCAGAATGTGGCTTAAGACCCCTTCCTGGAATCAGATTCTATGCAAAACCCAGACCTTCATTTTCTCTAAACAATGTTTTCAAGTTCAGAACTTTACCTGCTTCTCCTTCATTCAAGGTCCCAACTTGGTCCAAAAGAAGAAACTTTGTGGGTTCTTTGAATGTGAGTACTCATCTCGAGGTTGATACCATTAATGGAGTTAATGGGGTTGTTAAAGATGATGGTAAATTTGACCCTGCTGCGCCGCCTCCTTTCAACTTGGCCGACATTCGAGCTGCTATACCCAAGCATTGCTGGGTTAAGGATCCATGGAGGTCTATGAGCTATGTTTTGAGGGATGTTGTTGTTGTTTTTGGTTTGGCTGCTGTTGCTGCTTATTTCAACAATTGGCTTGTTTGGCCCCTTTATTGGATTGCTCAGGGAACCATGTTTTGGGCACTTTTTGTTCTTGGTCATGACTGGTAACACTCAGTTCCTATTTTTCTTTCTTCTTTGGTTCAATTCAAGTTTTTGTCTTCGGATGACATGTTCGGTCTTAGTCTGGTTTTGTCACTGTATTCTGTATTTCTTTTCTTGAATTTGGACATTGACATCAATGTTTGTCTGGATTTGTGTTTCTGCAGTGGCCATGGTAGTTTCTCCAACAACACGGCATTGAATAGTGTTGCAGGTCATCTTCTTCATTCTTCAATCCTTGTCCCGTACCATGGATGGTTAGTTCCTTTCAAGTTTTGTCACGACTTTTTGCCATGTATGAATCAAATTGCCAACTTGTTGAGGATGTATGCAGGAGAATTAGCCACAGAACTCATCATCAGAACCACGGACATGTCGAAAATGACGAATCGTGGCATCCGGTAGCGTCTTCTCTTCGTTTTCCGAGGGAGTTATTTACATGTGATTTTCATTTCAAGTGATTGTAAATCTGAAATTTACTTCTTTTTCTTGCAGTTGTCTGAGAAAATTTACAACAGTTTAGATAAAGCAACCAGATTATTGAGGTTCACCTTGCCTTTCCCTATGTTTGCTTATCCAATCTATCTGGTAAGCCGTAGATTCCATCACCGATTGAATTCGTTTACAAAGCCATGATTTGCATTAACATGATTTGTTTTGTCCACCGGCACAGTGGAGTCGAAGTCCCGGGAAAAAGGGTTCCCATTTCTCTCCAGACAGCGATTTGTTCGTCCCGAACGAAAGAAAAGATATAATCACTTCCACTGCTTGTTGGGCAGCAATGGCTGGTTTGCTTGTGTATTTATCTTTTGCAATGGGTCCAATTCAGCTGCTAAAACTCTATGGCATTCCCTACTGGGTATGCTTCAGTGTCTTCAAACACATTTTCTTCAAAAGTCTTTGTTTTCCGGTATTATATCTCATGAATGCGCGTATAAAATGCAGATATTTGTCATGTGGTTGGACTTGGTAACTTACCTCCACCACCACGGCCATGACGAGAAGCTTCCGTGGTACCGAGGAAAGGTTCAGAAAAAATGTTTCTGCTATACCATAAAACATCATGATATTGAAATTTTAGTACCCTGCAATTGAACTTCTACACATACTTGTTTACAAACCAGGAATGGAGTTATTTGAGAGGAGGGCTTACGACGCTCGATCGAGACTATGGATGGATCAACAACATCCACCATGATATCGGAACTCATGTTATACATCATCTCTTCCCCCAAATCCCACACTATCACTTAATCGAAGCCGTGAGTATATATCATAATCCCCCTATCCCGCTCTCCTACATCAGTTATGTTTCCCCATACTGAAAAAATGTTACATGGACTTGAATTACAGACTGAGGCAGCGAAGCCGGTGCTCGGGAAATATTACCGCGAGCCACAGAAATCCAGGCCTTTCCCACTATATTTACTCGGAATCCTCGTAAGAAGCATGAGAAAGGATCATTATGTGAGTGACAGTGGTGATATTGTCTACTATCAAACAGACCCTCAACTGTATGGAGCTAACAAATCAGCTTGAAAGTGCTGAAGTTTTTCCAAGCTGAACTAGTAAAACCCTCCAGATTTTATCCGGCTAAACCACAATTGCCGATTTGTAATATGGCAAGTCGATCGTCATTCTTTCTCCCCCAATTGAAAGTTAGCCTGTGATGTTTTTACATTCAGTTCCATCTGTGTATGGTGTTGACAATGCCAAACTCTGCAATTTTTAAGTTGGGAATATTACCCTCATTGGTCTCTATTAGCATTGAAGATTCTTTGGATGAAAGATAATTGTAGTAGCCACACAAAGCGTCTTTGATTAATGGTCCTGCAAGACAAGACCAAAGAATAAACACATATGGTGACAAAAATGATGTTTAAATAGTTTTCAACCACATAATGACCATGTGCAATGTTCTAAGGTGCAAAATGATCAATAAGGAAGGGTATAAAAATGGGGAGAAAGTAGATTTTCTTTGCATTTACCATTCAGGGTAACACGTGTGCTGTGTTACATGATGTCTGATCATTATTACAAATTTTACCTAAAAATAAAGGGCAAAGAAACGAAAAGAAAAGGTTTGTTTCAGGGTACTTGTAGTTTGAAGTGCATAAATTACATAGTCAAATGTGCTTGATGTAACTTATCAACGTGCGGACAGTTCAATTACTGGTGATGGATCGATCAATATGGTGCAGAACGGACTGCATTCATGAAAGAAAAGATATGTGATTGATCCTTCTGAATACCATCTGATCCGCAAATACCGCCACTCACATCAACTCCATGAGGTTTGAGAGTACTAATGGCCTCAGAAACGTTATTAGGGTTTATTCCCCCGGCCAAAAGTCAGCCTTGTTTGCTTTTGATTGACGGTAAATTAAAATGAGCCCAGTTAAATCCTTTGCCGCTGCAAAACATGTATCCGAATTAGATTCAGTGTTTAAAATCGAATTAGAATGACATAAAAGGCACATGCATATAAGTTTTCCTTTTTTTAAACAAATGGAACTCATTAAGTTAAACGAAGAAAAGGTTACTCACCTGCCACCTTTAGCACTATCCACAAGAACCCAGTCTACTAAAGAACAGTCTTCATCGGAGATCTGGTTTTGAAGGTCGCCCTCTTCATTTGCATGAAGAACATATATGATTCTGTTTTCTTGCACTAGCTTTGGAAAAGCTGCCCGAGAAAGATCTCCATGAAGCTATATAAGATTGAAACGACGACATTTACAAGAAAGGTAATCGAGAATTTGAGATTGAATAAGTATATATACCTGCACATATTCAATGTCTGATGCATCAGAAGCTCTTAAAATTGTGTCCAAATCATCATCGACAAAGACTCCAACAGGCTCAGCCCCATATTCCCTTGCAACTTTTGAGATTTCCTTTGCAACTGAAAGCGAAATGGAACGTTTGGTCTTGGGCCAAAGGATCATCCCAATGAAATTGGCACCGGCTTCAGCTGCCATAGCAGCATCTCTAGCCGACGTAATACCACACATTTTGACCAAAGGATGACTCTTTTCATTCCCCTCAATTGAAGAAAAGTATTGGTTCGATTGTGCAATGTTGCATCCAACTTTATTCTTCAGACACGACCCCGTTCTCAAGGCCAACAATTTTCCACCATTTCGGCCTGCTAATACAAACACTCATGAGGAAAGAATAACACTAAACATTCAAAGAATCATCCGAAATCGTAAAAATCACAAGTTACCAGCGATTTGCCTCGTACGAAAGTTAAAAACTTTAGGCTGGAATTGACTTCCTGCAGTTAAACCAGAGTCAACAATGAACATAACAGTTAAAAAACAGCGCCTTCCAACCAAAATGCAGAATAAAAAGGACAAACATATCACAATTTAAGATTCAACACACAAAGTCCATCGCACTGTAATTATTGATACCAAAAACAGACTGAAAAATCATTCATTGGAAAAAGATATTTGGTTTTAACCTATAAGAGTGATTTTAACATTGATATTGGTCTCAGATACAGTAAAATGTACATAAGTCATTTACTTAGAAAGGATCAAATAAATCCCCCAAGACTATAAAGGAAGAACTTCACATCAAAACAGATATTTTTACTCAAATTCATCAAACCCAGAAATAATAAGGCATTTGTATTCGTCCCACATACATCAATATGTAGATTATTCATTTAGATAGAGAGGGTCAAACAAATTCCCCTAGACTATAAAGTCTACAACCAACAGTAAAAAATAGAAATTTCACATCAAAATAGTACTAAAAATCAACAAACCCAGAAATAATGAGAGATCACTTCAGTTATCTACATTAATCTTACAAGAGAGAAAACAGAGCAAGGGGAAAAGGTGAAACCTGAAAGCATCATCTATTTCCAGTTGGTTCCTGGGAAACTGAAACAAACAAACAAACAAACACAATTTATGAAAAGACAAGTTGAAAAGCAGAAAATCAGATGTCGATTTTTTGTTTGTAGAAATGCCAAGGTGACGATCTGAATGAAATTTCTTCAGCGGGACCGAATAGGACGAGAGAGAAACTTGTTTTAAGCGGTTTGATGGGCTTTTATAGACCCTTAAAGCCTATGTTTCGAAGCATTTAAACGGTTCATAGAACTTTCAGAAGTTGGGCCGAAAGCAACCCAAAAAGCCACAATATTTGGGTTTGGGTCCAAAAAATGAAAGATTATTTTTGTTTAACCACCAGTATCCGACTCATTACCAACTAATTCAGATCAGATTTTATAGAGGCCCAATATGATAGTGACCCTCTCAATCCAGTTTTTTCATTCACAACGTCAGGATTCGAACCCCTGACATTGCTTAAGGGACCTTTCAACCCTATTTTTTTTTAAAAAATATAGTATTAAAAAAATTTATTTGAGCCGACTGGTTCTTAACGGTGTGTATCTATTGAAAGTTGTGATCCAAAGAAGCTAAAGTATAATTGTCTTTAATTAGGAGTTTAGGATATTATATGTAGTTTAAGTATTGTATTAAAAATTTATTTTTGAACTTTAGCCCATAAATAATCGATTTCGAAATTAAACATACAAATTGAGATTATGTTTTAATAGCTAAATGAGCTAAATAGAATTATTCCAAAAAAAATAGGAGCTAAATAGAATTAGCTAAAGCAATTAGGTTATCTCAAATCGAGTTTTTTTTTTCAAAACAAATGTTAAATTATACTATTAATCCATATACTATAGCAAGTTTTGAGTTTAGTCTTTATACTCTAATTTAGTCACTTTAATTCAAATCATTCTACCAGTCATCGTATCATAAGTAAATTGTATATTTAGTTTATGTCAAGATATTAGGGTTAAGAATGGTTATAAAAGAATGAGAAAGGTAGAGTGTTGTATTCAGATACTTTTCAGCAAAAACGTGCTGGTTCTTTTTACATCCAATCATTTAAATAAGTCCAACTTAATAAACGATAAAATCGGTTAAACCCTTTGGGGCCCTTCTCACTCTCTTTCCTCAGCGTAATTCTCGTGCTTCTTCCCCCGTTAGCTCTAATTCTCGTTCATCATCATTGTCTGATGATAGCATGGGCTGCATTAGTGACTCACTGTCCTCATTCTCCATTGGTAGTTCACTAGTCTCTCCCATAACAGTTTATGTTTCCAATTCGATCAATTTTAGTCTTGTAATTTAGTCAAATTGATCATGTATAAAAACTATAAACAATCAAATTAAAATGTAAAGATTAAATCCACAACTAAAAAAAGCTCTAACTTTAAGTTTAGCCATCTTGGGCATGGTTGCTAGACAAGGAGTCCCAAACAATCAAGATTGTAAAGCCAACAAATTGATCGCTAAACAAACCAAAACGAAAATGAACCAATAAATAACTTCACAACAATCTTCGTCAAGTAACTCACCATTTTTCTTGCTATTTCATGTTTTGTTTTTTCAATTTTAATAAAATTTCTGCTCTTGTGGCACACGTTTCCTCTACCTTTATGTCACGTTTTTCATTGGCTTTTGTCGTTCGTTTCATCTGTTGTTTGGCACGATTTCATCATATCGTAGCGGTCGTTTGGTGCTCGTATAGAGATTCTAATAGCCTTAACTTTATGATTTGATTCTGTCAGTGGTCATAGAAAAGATTGATCCCCACTCGTTTGATGGTTTGTTAGCCGATGTAATCAGAACTGTGTAGCGGAACAATTTGCCTGATAGTTTAGTTCGCTCACCACTCTTTTTTCATCCCGTAAAGCGTCTCGTTTGGCTAGTGACAAGGATATTCATGAAGGTTTTGAGTTTTGATCATATGCTAATCTTTATGGATTGGTTTGCTTTTCTTTGCACTTTTGTACGAGATTTTTAGTGGACTGGTCTTTTTTCCCTCTTTCTGATGTATTGTATATGTAATATCTTTTATGGTGATTAATAAAATCTAGATGCCATTGTTAAAAAAAAATATCCAGGTACGACCCGTTTAATCACTCCTTATGATTCGTATAAGTTATATTGTTTTCTCACTCCAATAACATCCTTTGTTGCATTAGATAGCATATTAAAGAATAAGGTCCGATAGCAGAATTGGAATGGCAGGTCATCCTCGTGGATGTCTTTGGGGAAGGCAATAAGTTTGATGATGGTATGACTAAATTAGCTTGTAAGGACAATATGGATCGTCGAATGTTTCTTAGTCCCCGGATGATCCGAAGTGTTTGGCATTTTGTATGATTATTGTAATAGTTATTCATTATTCGGTCTATCATCAGAATTTAATTCTAAAAATAATATATTACATAAAAGAAGGGAAAAAGAAAGATACTGGTGAGTGGGATGAAGAATTAGAACGACACTTTTGATGAAAAGAAATCACAAATTTGAAAGCATCGCGCTGCTGCCTGCCTTCATATGGCTTTTGCCTTTTGCATTGTGCAACAAAGGCGGCAGCAGCAGCAGCAGCAGCAGTGAAGAATCAGATGGAAGTGGAAACCGGACCATTGCCACCTTTTCCATATTGCCAATTAATTACATCTGTAACCCTTTTGTCTTTTATGCAATTATGCTGTCCTGTCCTAAACAATATCTTCTTGTTTGTACCCCAGTCATTATTACATTTGAAATTCCCCAACATATGCATTTGTTTTCCTTCTTATTATCAAATCTATAGCTTTAGCCTTTATCCAAGGAATCCAATTTACGTGCACTTTGTTTTTCTTTCATTATGTTTAAATTTAATATTTAATTACTTCGAATAGTTAACACTGTAAATCACTTCAATTAAAATGTTCTCTTCTAACTTATCATACTGGTATTTGTTTTTCTCTGATTTGGAAGTAAGAACAGAGCGCTTTTTATAGACCAAAATTGAATTATAATTTTTTAAAGAGTCAAAATATGAGTTTTACTATTGAATTAGCTTGAAATTTTATAATCTGTGAAGGGATGAAACCGAAAGTTTACCATTTTGAGGGGCTGGAAATCATTAAGGGTGAACTACATAAATGATCACTAAATTTTTAGGATGTTTTCATTTTGGTCAGCGAACTTTTAAAACTTACGTTATAGTCAACAGACTTTTAGTTTGCTTTCAGTATGGTCCCTCTCGTTATCTTCCATTAGAAGTTGCTGATGTGGCACATTAGTTTTTATTTTTCCTAAATAAAATAATGGGTAAACTACATTATTCATCACTCAACTGTCTTCTCACTCCTGGTAAAAAAATTTAATTTAATAACTCAACTTTCGAATTGTTCCTATTTTGGTCACTCTAGAATGACATTGGCTTTTTATCACATGAGAGGAAAAATGTCGATCCGTTTTTAATTTATTCTTCTTGGTTGAGAAAATGTTCAGAGAAAAAGCAAATGAAAAAGGCAATGAAGAATAGAAATGATTTTTGTTGTTTTTCAAACTTTACGCTATTGTATAATACAATGCAACCTAAAAAATATGTTGAGGATTAAGTGGATAATTTGTTAGTGAAAACATGTAAAGATTGTGTGTGATTGTTGGATTTTGTTGTATCAGAATTCCTATTGGATTTGTGTTTTTTATTGTTATGATTAGGGGTGTGTAAAATCGGGTTCGATTAATTCTTAAAAAATATTTTAGTTAATTGATAAATTTGGATTATTCAATTCTCGATCTTATATTGTATCAATTAAATCAGATAATCGATTGACCAGTTAACCGGAATATTTAGTTCGAGTAATGATTTTTTTTACTTTGCTTATTAAAATATTAACTATGATAATATGGTAAATTTAATAATTGTTTGGTTGTGATAAAAGTGTAAAAACAACTAGAAAGTCGAAAATTAAGAGTTCACACCTAGTAATCCTATCTAGAGCTAAAACGTCTTTAAAAAATTAGAAGGGTATCAAAATCACAAGACTATAAGATATTTTAATGTATAAAATTTATAAAATATTGTTCATTGATTAGACCGGTTAATCGATTTTGCTTAAAATATGAATCGTAATCGAATCAAAATAATTTATTTAAAAAAGATGTACCAAAATTGAATTTTTTTTGTTTTGTATAACCATGTCATTCGAGAGTGCAAAATATGAACAATTCAAAAGTTGAGTCATTAAATTAAAAAAATTTACACTTCAATGACCAAAATATGAGCGAAAAGAAAGTTTAGTGATAAATTGTGTAGTTTACCCATTATTTTATTCAGGAAAGTATCATGTTAACATATTCTAACGAAAGGGGTTGTACTAAAAGTAAACTAAAAGTTTAATGACTATAACGCAAGTTTTAAAAGTTTAATGATCAAAATAAAAGTATCCTAAAAATTCGGTGACCATTTAAATTTAGCTTATAAATTTACAAATTCTAGGGGACTTAACTAAAAGTTTACCACTTGGGATTAAAATATAATTTTTACCGTTAGATTATTTTATAACTTTACGACTGAAAGGACTTAAACTCTTAAACTACAATTTTATCATTTTGATGTCCTAACTAATGATTATGATATTATAAAAGTAAAGAGATCAAATTATCTCAAATTCAAGTATAGGGATCAAATATTTGATTTGAGCATAATAAAAGGACCAGAACAATAATTTGACCACAAAAAAGGGTGAAGAGACTGGTGGGAAATTCCAACCTATTGCAAACGTTTGGTTGAGAATTAGTCTCGTGGGCGGCTCTCAACACAATGTCTCTTTTTATTATTTTATTTCAATATATATATATATATGGTGGTTCCATTAATACAAATTTTATCTTCTTAGAAATTTAACTCATTCAGGGCTCAAAATTTCCTTTCCTTTTTTTAACTTCCTTTGACAAAATTCTAGCCGCATCTTTTTTTTATCGGTCACTCGTCGTCAGTGACCGACCCGTCTTTCCTCTAGTCAATAAGTATCCCTTTCGATGAATGGGCCGTTTCTGCCCCCTAAGAACGGTGATTTTTGTCGTTCGGCAGCTTTCTCCATCTCCTTCAAGCGAAGTTTTGGAGGAAACCACAGATTTTATCTCAGTATTCCCCTCGGCTTTAGGTGGATGGTTGTTTCGGTGTCGATTTAGGAATTCGGCGGCACCTCTGACAATCACTGTTTTGATTTTCGTCTTGTTTTTATGTTTGCTCGCGTTTCTTCGTTCTCTCTCTGTTTCAGGTTTGAGGGTGAGTGGTGGTATGTCTTGTGACCTTTAGTTGTCTTCTCCTCTTCACTTCTGTCGGCGATAGCCGTTTGCGACGCTTTCTGATTCCGCCTTTCCTTCAAATGTTAGCGATATTAAATCTGAACGCGACAGTTTGTTGGGCTATTTTTTCTGTATTTCTTTAAACCGATCTTATCCTTCGATGACCACCGAAACGACATGCAGATGAAGTCTCTGAATTTGCTGGCTCTGCGCTTCCTCGACTTTAGTCATTGATTTTGTTTTTGTTTTGTTATGTTTTTTTTGTTGTTTTCCATGTTCGGCCCTCTGTTTTGGACTAAATTTCTGTTTTGTTCTGTTCTTCAATCTCTTGTTTCTCGGTTCATTTAGTAACCGTTCTTTATTTATAATGTTTTTTATTTTGTGTTTGAATCCTAGCTGATCTCTTGTTCAAAAAAAAATCTTATCTTCTTCAGCAAATATAAGGTTATATATAATGCCAACTTGGTGTATATATATATATATATATATATATATATAGTTCATACAATCAGCAATGGCATGGTCAGCTTCAAATTTCACAACTACCATATATATATATATATATATATATATATATATATATATATATATATTCTAGTTTTTCATGATATCATCAATTAAATATAATATTATCTTATTAGGAGATAAAGTCAAAATTGAATTATAAAAGGAACAAATTTAACTTTGAAATGAATATTATTAAAAATAATTAAACTATAAAAAATAAATGAGTTAATATTTAATTTTATTAATTTTAAAAGTAAAAAATCTTAATAAATAAATATATCAGAAAATTGAGGAGTTAAGGTTTAATTTTATTAATTTTAATGATAGGGTCTTAAAAATAATAAATTAGATAATTTTAAGAGAAACAAGAATTTAATTACAATTATTTCCAAACAACCAGTGACCTAAAAAAATAAATCATCAAATGAGGAGAAATTATCTTTCCCATCCATTAGGTAAGTTCGTTCTGATTTTGTTTATAGGTATTATTATTCAATAATTAACTAATATTTCAGACCACAAAAAATGGTCTGATTTGTTTTTTCATACTTTTACTATGTTGGAATTTGAGACTACTCATTTAATTTTAATTTGTTATAGTTTGATGGTTATATTTTAATACACAATTTGTATAAAAAGATTTACACAACTCTTCATATCTAAGCTACAAAATCTAAAACCTAAATTCTTAGTTCTAACACTCTAAAAACCTAAATATTAAATCTTAAACTCTAAATTCTAACCCTAAACCTTAAATTCTACGCCCTGCAACCCAAACCTTTAAACTATAAATCACAACTTAAATCTCTAAACACTAAAATTGAAAGGTTACACAAGCTCTAATGGTGTTATGAATAATATTTAGTCTGGTTTTGTTGTTTTCCCATGGATTTGGTTTTCATGAACCAAAGCAAGTTCTAGCTCAGTTTCTGCCTTAGAAACCAGCATGAATAGCCAAAACAGCTGCAGTATTTGATTGACATTTATGAGTAGAGAAATTAGCACCAAAACACCACAACAACGGAGTTCATATGAAGACACATTTAAGTAAAATTACAATGAGTCGTTGTTGAAGTACATGATTACAGAAATTTTATCAGAGAAAGTAGATAACAAACACCGCTCTCTGCCTTTGATAAAAACATAAAGAATTTAAGAATATTAAGTAATAAATAGAATTTATTTGTTCATCTTTTTCCTGACTCTAACCATGAGCACCGACTCGAAAGAAAAATCATTATTGATGGTCCAAGACCATACATATTAATCGATAGAACTTCCATTTATTTGTTGAATAGACAGATCCACCAAAAAAATCATAACTATACTTAACAATAAAATATTAGGAAAAGCCTACATATGACGAAGATTTTTTGCTGCCGTCGGAAAAAGTAGGAGTCCGATTCCTATTAAAATAAGAACCGGAAGTGGCATAAAATGTATGATCCATGAATATTGATATACATGTTTCATAAAAACTTTTTTCTTAGTCTTTCTTAATTAATCGTTTCTGATTCACCGGCTCTTATTTCTTTTGATTGAATGATTGAAAGGGAACAATAAAAAAATCAAAATATTACAAAGTTAACTGGAATTTTCTATTGTTAATTTTTTAATCTTTCTCAACTATTTCAAAAATATTCAAATTTCGAAGTTAGAAGTAATCAAATGATATCGCCGAGTTATTAATTTTGAAAAAAAAATAATTCTTTTTTTTCTTTCGAAATTATGTATCCTTTAACATATTAACTAAGAGTCTCATTCGAATTTGATTAAAAATTAAAATTGGGCATACTCTCTCTTCGATCTTGACCAATTACCAATTAATAAAAAAATTAAAGTTTGCGTAGGCAGATAAAACGGTTTTTTAGACTTTTTATTTTGATGTATTTTTCATGTAAAAATTCGAAATGGAGATGAATAAATTCTAAACGTAGGAAGACAAAAAATAGGCAGAGTATAGAAAAGGAAAGACCTTTTTATACGTTTTCTTTTTTATTTTATCAAATTTTTTATATATATCATAATAGAATACATATAGATCCTAATCTATCATATATCCTATAGATTTGAATGGAGATATAAAAAAAGAAAGGTAATAGTAAATTAAATAAAAATTCTTCTTTTTTATTGGATAGTGTATGAAATATAAATAAAAATGTTATATCATATTGTTTTTTTTTTGTTCTAGAATAGAAGCATTTTATGTGATTTTCTCATCTCTATTCATTTTTTTATGAAATTTGTATAACATTTGTATAGTATATATATATATAGTTATAATCTAGAAAAATCTATAGGAATAGATAAATAATAATATAAAAAGCCCGATCATTTTTTTTATTTTAAAAATAAATTAGATGTATTTGACATCCAACTATAGCATTGAATAACTTTTTTTTGAATGGCAGATCCAAAATAACATACTTCTAAATCAAAAAAGTTTATTCGAAAAAATGTTTAGAAAAAGAAAGGATATTGGGCGGTGTTGAAAGCTTTTTCATTAGCGAAATCTCTTTCTACGGGTAATTCAAAAAGTTTTTTTGTACGACAAATAAATTTGGAGTAATCTGAATTGGTTTAACTCGAATAAGATACAAAGGTTTTCTTTTTTGAATATCTTTTTTTTTCATTTTTGGGGGTGGGGATTCTTATTTTCCCCATCGCCCATTTGTTATGTTAGTGTTATAATAGAGGATATAACAATTTCGTTTGGATTTATCAGTCTAAGCAGGAGACAATATACTTTGATATTATTGATTATTCTTTTATTAAAAGAATCATTCCATCTCAATTGAAAACGCAAATATTTTTTTAGGAAGAAATCAAGCTGTGCTTCCATGTTACTCTTGCATTACTTTTTTCTTTCTATGTTTTTTTTCTGTCTGATTTACCATAATCTTCTTCAACATCTTTTTCTTGGTTTGTGAGAGCGAATTTCAAAATTTTCTTGTTTTTGTGCATCTGATACAAGATTCCTTTCGTCTATGTTCTAAGACAAAAATGAAGAATTCGCCAATTAAAAAACTTTTTATGCGAAAATTTCCCTATAGCATCTAGGATATCGTCTTCTCCTAGATAATTATGGATAGGTATATCCCTCAGTGTAAGTGTATCAAAGAATTTGCGTTTATCCATGTTGTAATTATAAGAAATCTTTTCCCTCTTATTTACTTGGAATGGTGATCCATAAGAATACGGATCCTCTTATCTTGATAATTAATAGATTTATATGATAGAAATTATATCCATAGTGTTTTTTCGAATTTTATTTTTTATGTTCTTGATTCAGTTTATATTCTTGATTCAATAATGAATTCGCTTGAAAATCATTTTTTCATAATGAATTAATCTTTCTTTTTCATCTGAATCCCATTTTGTTAAATCTTCATTTTGAGCTAGATAGCGTCGATTGGCTCTATTTCGCCATTGTTCTGGTACTAATCTAAGCCATATACTCTGAAATAAATCGTATTGATAACGACTCCTTAACCAGTTTTTCCATTCATTCATTCCAGAATGTCAAAAGATTTTCTGTCTTAACCCATAATGGTGTCTTAATATGGAATGAGATACTCCATGTTATTTAAAATAATCTTTTATTTCATTTTTAAGAAAAAGAGATGTTCCATTATATTGAAGGATTGGTTTGAATTTATAAAAATTAATAACTTGGGTTTGTGATAATTTATAAAATACACATGCTTGTGAGAAGGAGGATAAGTCACAATTTTTTTTTTATTTCTAATACTAACATTAGAAAGTGAAGAATGTGTGTTTTTTATAGTTGAATTAAAATGAGTTGTATTTTTAGTTGTTTTATTAATTCTTTCTTGATTTGCTTCATTATTGTGAATGAATTTCTCAATCATTTTTTTGTTGATTTAAGAAAAAGTTTGTGTATTGGTTCTTGGAATATTAATGATATATAGAAGAATATCTATGTATATCTTTTCAATGAAAAAATTTATAAAAAAAATAGAATTTACGGATTAATCGAATAGCTCTTCTTTTAAATATTTGTCAATTTTTTTGATGATTCTAATATTTTATCCTAATAACGCATTTTGTTAGAACTAATATTTATTTCTTGAGTTAGAAATTCGTTTTTCTTGTCTTTTATAATTCTAATTTTTTCTATTTGATTTTTTATTGTGTTTGTTCTCGTAGTCAGATTCTTTATTTTTTTCTGTTAATGAATAAGTTATCTACTCCATAGATTGAATTTGAAGGGATGATTTGCGAATCGTCTTATTACTGATTAGTGAATCCTTTTTACTTTCACCCAATTCATATATTTCTCTCAACTCAAAAAATAGAATTAGATTTTTTTTGAAAGTTCTTTTATTATTCTCTTTAAAAATAGAATGTTGACTCATTTTTTTGTTTTTTTTTTGAGACTTTTCGAAACAATTTTGTTTTTTCTTTTAAAATTGTTAAAGCTATAAAACATTTTGTTTTCAATTTTTTTTAGCTTTTTAAAAATAAACTCAAAAAATGAACGCCATTTTTCGAGCAAAATCGAAATGTAATTCAGTTTTCATTCCTTAAACTGATAAAAAGCAAAAATCATTCTTTTGACATTTCTTTTTTTATTAGATTTTTATGAGAGGGTTGTAGTGTAACTCTATGCCAAGATTTCAGGCAAAAAAAGAAATAGAATTTTTATCTGAATACCGTATGTTAACTAGCTTTTAGAAATTCTATTTCGGATAATTGAACACCATTATAAGTATATTTAACATGTATTTCGCGATTCCAATCTTTTAAATTTTTGGACCACTCAAAAAATTGAAATAATAACATTCGGGCAACGTTTTTAGCTATTATCAGTAAAAATAATGTAATATATTTTCTAAGAATTGATTGGGTTATTAACATGGAGCCCCTTATTGAGCAACTAAAATGCTGTCCCAAGCTTCTCCTATTTCTATCTATATTTTTCTCTTCTCTTTTGTATTTTTCTCTTTCATCCTTGTCTTTTTTCTCCATCTTTTTTTCTGTATAATCAGAATATGTATATTATATTACCTTCATGCTATCGAACACTATCACGAATCAAAGAAAGCGTTAAAGCAATGAGCACAAGGGGTCTTTCTTCTTATGCTACCATCTGCTCCTGTTCTATATACATCTGCTCCACCCATGGTGGAAGCCTTTCTCCAACACCTTTACTCATGTTGTATTGCTGCTGCATTGACCTGCCTCCCACGGGAGGAACGTCTTTCACAAGGGAATTAACACATGACACGTCTGGTTCATCGAAACCCGGTGGCATCATCATTTCTTTGGTCGCTGTTGCTGCCGGAGTGTTGTTCCGGAACCCAAAGGAAGCGGACCTCCTAAGCTTGTTCAGTTCATCTCCTTGCATTCCCCAATCTAGTTTCCCATCTGGGGAGCTCCAGTTGGACATGTTTGAAGACATCATGGTAGTGGAATTTGCGGGCGCAGTGAGTCCAGCTCGACCGCGGTCTATAAAACTCTGGCTCCGTTTCGCGAAAGCAGAAGACCTGGAATTCATTACTGCTGCTGCCACTGCAGCAGATGAATCGAAACCGAATGGTGAGGGATTCCTCGCCGAAGAGGATGGAAGGTTCGTTGGGTAGCTTGCACGGAGTTGGTTTTGGCGTGCAGTTGGAGATTGTGTCTCGATTGGTGTTGCGGATTTTACTGACAGTCCCTTCAACTGAGACAGCAGGGAAGGATCTAGGGATGGAAATGCATCATCGAGATTAGTAGGCTTCAAATCGCCAAGCCTAATGTATTCCTTGCTCCAGCAAGATGGGGAGGAGAGACTAGATATCTCATCTATCATCTTTTGCTGCTGCAACTGGTTCTCGAGCCAGAGTATTTCCATTCCCAAATCAAAATCTCTTGAACTATAAGCAGTCTTCAAGCGGCTACCTGGTAGCTGCAAGGTCGGTGGGGTGAGGTTCATTTTGTTCTGCCACAAGCCTCCATTCTTTGGAGAGGAAGAGGCAGTCAAAGGAGACATGGGTGGCGTCGAAGAGGTAGGCAGTGGCAAGGATGATGAACTGAGTGCTAGAGGGCTCAAAGTTGTCATGTCCAAGGCATTAACTGCAGCAGACCTCGGTGAAGGCATGGCCGAACCGGTGGAAGCATACACAGGTCGCAATTCCTCATGTTTGTGAGCAAAGAAACAGACTTTGCGTGTGCAACCAATCTCATCTTTGCAAAGTCTTGTCCGGTATTGAGCAGGATGAAGCCAGGATTCGAACACGCCGTGTGCGTATTCACAAGTATCACCCTTAGGGCATGCCCCCTTACGAAACTCCGGGCAGGGCACACAGCTGTAGGGGTACTTCCTCGGGTCCCTCCTCCTAGCGTTCTCACCGGGATGAACAAAGGGACACTCGGTCCAATCATGGGAATATGCCCTCGAGCAAGGCTTCACCTTAAAGGTATACATCCTGAAGTCATCAGTTCCATATATCCCATTGTTGATATCAGGCAACGATAGATCGATAGCATACTCTTTCTTCTCGGACCCTTCCTTAGGCCGAACTGTCTTTTCGGACTCTTCTTCAGGGGTAACACCAACAACATCATCACCTTGCAGCAACAACTCAATCACCTTTCTCCTGGCACCACTCAAAGATTTTAAACCCGGCACGAGCAGATCAATAGGCCTGTTCCCGTTAGCATCAACACAATTAGCATCCGCAGATGCATCGAGCAAGAGCTTGACAATCTCGACCGAAGAATTCGCACCACCAGCAACCGCACAATGAAGGGAAGTAACTTCATCAGTACCACAAGCTCCATTCACATCAACCTTCCCACTTCCGACTATGTACTTCAAGACATCAACACTACCGAACATGGCGGCAATTGCCAGCGGTGTCCTCTCTTCGAACCCCATCTTTCTCGACCCGATCCTTCTACCATACCAGAAGCGTGCCTCTGCAAGATCCAAACCCTTTTCTTCCGCTTCACTTTTGAAGGCCACCAGGTCATTGGAGGCAGCTAATTCGAGCAAAATCGAACATTTATCGGCTTTAAGCTCGCGAAATTCACCTTCCATGATGAAATTTGAAGGAACAAGTTCACTCTTTGAACCACTGCACATCACAAACAAGCCCCTGCATAATTATTAAAAGCAACAAAAAAACTAAGTTTCCTCATTCCATAGCAAAAATCAAATAACATAAGGAAAAAAACATAACAGATGGCTAAGCTATGTTCTAAATCAAAGCCATGTTCCTCTTAACATTTTGCAAGGAAAAAAACCCATCAAAGACACAAAATTTCACAACTTCTGACCAAAAGAAAAACTCATAAATTCATAAAAAAACAAAGAGAATCAAAGGCAAAGATCAAGTCTTTTTACCTATTTAAGCAATCTGTGATGGAGAAAACAAAGGGTGTATAAGTGAAGAGAAGAGAATTGGGATTTGAACAAGTTTGTTCTGAGAGGAAAAAGAAACAAGTTGAGGGGCTTTTAAGAATGGGGAATTGCTGGTTTAAGGAGGAAGAAGGGAGGAAAGTGCGACTTTTCTTCCCTTTGCTTTCTGTTGTGGTGGTCAAAAGGCAAAGCTTCAAAGGGAAGGCTTTTGAATTTGGCTATAAAAAATCTACAAATCAAAGAAGACAGTGAAATCGAAATTGTAATGAAATGCAAATTGCAGGAAAGTTTTGATTTTGGATTTGGGTTTTTGAAGTTCCAAACTGGCTGGCCATCACGTGTGAGTCAGAGGTTGGCTTTTAGGTTTACCCCGAGTGGGGACTGACGGAGATTCATTGCTGTAACTGAGTCAGTGACTCAGTGAGGGTGGGGTGAGCTACCCCTTTGCCTGTAACGCGTTTCCGGGTTTATGTAGGGTATGAGTCACAGTCTGACACACACGGTCGGACAAGATATGGTTGTCCCCCATTGACTCACCATTCCAGTTTACCCTCTCTTTTGCTTTACACATTTACCTTTTTAAGAAATAGATTAAATTCTTCCACTAGTCCTTGTGCTATAAGTAATTTATGACAAAAAGTTTGGTTTTAAGCTAAAGAGTAGTCCTGAAATTTATTAAGTTAATTTATACTATTACTCTTTGCATTATGGGTTAGCTTTAGGTTTAATTCTTGTATCATATAGTCCTTGTAATATTTGAATAATGACTAAAATTTCAAAATTTAAAAAGTATATGGATTAAAATTGACCAAATAAAAATACAACGACTAAATTCAAAATTTATGCATAATATTTGAAATAATGACCTAAAAAATACACAAAAATCTAAACCTTAAAGTATATTAAGATTCTTAAATCATCCGTTAGTGAATGTTTCATTAACATAGTTTAAATGTGTCTAAGTGTTAGTGAAATTCATCAAGTTAATTTGGGTATTTTTAAAAGGTTAAAATATGCTTCAAGTACATGTAATCTTCGTAATTTTAAAAATTGGTCCGTCTGTTTTTATTTTTAAGAATTTAGTCTCTATATTTTTCAAATTTAAAAATTTAAGTTCAATTGTTAATGCCGTTAAAATTATTCCGTTAAATTCAGGTCTATTAAAAAAATGGTTATAGGGCTGCCAAGTTAATGTTTTTAACTTTAAGATGTAACATAAGTTAATTTAATAAAAAAATTAACAATATTAAAATTGGATTTGAAGTTTAAAATCAGAAAAATAAAAGTGACACGTCATATTTTTTTCCGCTGAATGGTCCATTTATTAACATCATATATAAAATATGATTTCGAATTGGATAAACATATTATATCATTAAAAAGTGACACGTCATATTTTTAATTAATGACGCATCAATAAGTATATTTCACTTCCATCAGTTACACAAAAGAACATTTTATAAAATTTTATAATATATAAATATTTTTATTTACTTTTAAAATACAAGAAATTAGAGTCGATTGAGTTTACTTCAGTTTGTATGTCATTGATACAATATGCACAATGATATAACTTTGAGTATACTTGAACGCTCAGTATTTTTCAATTAATGAATAGAGAGATTTAAGTGTAATTTATAGATATTGTATTAGATTGTATGCTCAAAATACAAGAAATTAAAATATATTCCACGTTATAAATATAAAGAAAAACATTGCTTTGATTGAAAACCATTCCGCTACTTGTAAATCAAACTTGGAGTAATGTTTGACTAGTGCTTGGTAGGATTTGATTAAATTTCCATGAAAGTTCAACATTCATAGATTTTGTTTTTCTTTTTTTGGATCGTCACATTTATGGATTATTATATGGTCTACTTGTATTTATTTCTCAATCGGCAAACCTAAAATGCTGACTCTTTGGCCAAAGACTTTGACTTTTTTTTATTAAATAGAGAAATTATATTTTTATGTTGAGATTCGAACCCATATAATATAAGGCAATATGGACATCCTTAGTCACTAGACTAATTAGTGAATTTCATCAAAAAAAATTTATTTTTCATGTGATTCTACAGTTTTTTAGGTTTCTTGGATCATGTTACTGTTGAGATTCCAAAGTATGAGGTTGCATGATCTAATTCATTTAGTTAAAAAGTTAATAATTCGAATATGTCCGACCTAAATATAAAATGATCCGAACTAGAAATAATTTGAAACTAAATAACCTAAATCCGAAATAACTCAAATTCAAGTCTCACACCAAGATATCTAAACCCAAAATAATCCAAATTCATTTAGTTTGCATGGTCTAATTCTAGTTTAACATATTAAACTTCAGTCTAATTCTGAATTTCATCCTCAATTTTACGAAATATTTTATAAATTAGTCTCACAACTTTAATTTTTAAAATTTTGATCCATGTACTTTACATAAAATAAAAAGTAACCTAATAAACCTTATATAATCACCAATCCGAAGACCAACAATTCATATGCAATGATTTAACAAAAATAAGCAATTCAACATTTTATAGGTAACAAATTAACAAAAAAAGCAATTTAATTCCATATATTCACCAAAAACTTGATGAACTTCTTAATGTTTCGTAAAACAATAGGACCGAATTCAAAAAAATTAAAGTAGAGGGATGAAATTAGTAGTTGGAGCTTAAACTCCATATACATGTGCCAATGACATCTTGCTTTAATGATAAAAGGACATGGATAAACTTGAGATTTAATCATATCTGAGTTTTGCTCTAATTTTTTAAGTTAAATTTATCCAATTGGTCTGATTTATTTTTATTTGTCTGATCTAATCCAATATACATACATATTTAAAAAATAATGTAATATTAATTATAAGAGTAAAGCATGCAAGAATTAGAGGAGTTTGGTTCCCTAATCCGATTTTAAAACAAATATTATTTGCAAATACAGATATCAAAGCAGTTTAAGTTGAACAAAAAAGAATGATTATTAGTTGCTTATGTTATTACAAGCCATCAACACTGATTTTAGGTTGTCTGGTCTGCCGACATCCACATAATTTAATTATTTTGATATCATGCGTTGTCCAAAATGATCAAAGTCCGATCATTTTATATTTATATCTGATAAAAACAGCTAGCAATTGCATCATCGGAATATGGTTGGTATCTGATATTCTTTTATTTAGTTAGTGCTACCCAAAGCCAAAAAGGTCGAGATTAGTATCTTTACCTGCGAATTAGGCAATAATTGGGTTTGTTATATCATACTAATTAAACAATAAACAATATTTGTGGAATCTATTAGAATCATTTGTTTTTAGCCAAGTATACAATGTCGATTACAATGATTAATTCTCTCGCCACAGATGCTCTTATTATAAGATAAACAATTAATTATAAAATGTACTTTATTATTATGAGTAGGAATTGAACCCCTGATCTCATGATTAAATGATGTTTTTAATGAGCTGTTGTGTGATTATGTATTTTAGTTGGTTGGGGGTTGTTTTAGCCTTTCGGTGTTTTTTTTTGTGATAATTAATTCTGTCGCAATTGTTATTTTTGGGTGATGTGTCTTTAGGGCGATTGTTTTGGTGATTTGTACGTTTTTTAAGTGATTTTTGAGTCAGTTTTATTGTATTCGAGAATACAATTTTATTGTTTGGCCTCCTCTAATTTTATTAATCTTTTTCGAGGTCTTAATTTTCTTTAATAAAATATATCAAGACAACGAAAAAAAAAATCGCCCTAAAACTTTATAATTTTAGTGGTAAGAAAATAATTTCTTTCTCTCAAATTTTCTTATCTCTTTATATCAGAGCACTGTCGTTACATCTAAATATGATAACCGCCGACATCAATGACTCTTCGTCCAGTTCAAAAAGGATAAATTACAACCAACCATCAGCCATCATTTTAACTTTAAAGTTAAAAAGGGTTGTAATCAAGGATGGATCGAGCGGGGTTGGAGGGGGCATTCGTTCCCTGAAAATTTAAAATTCGTATATAATTTAAAATTTTAAAAAAAAATTATGTATTTTCTATTGAAAATCTATTTTTACCCCTAAAATTTTATAAGTTCGCCTCCCAACATAAAATTTTGGTCCGTCCTTGATTGTAACCAAATTTATCATTTTAGGGGAGGTCATAGCCTCTAACAATCTCTAGATTCGTCTTTGATCATGTCTCTCGAATACTAACTACGCATATAATGTTTTTTTGGTTTCTCAAAAAGGTAAGGGATACACATTAATCATAAAATTTAAAATTACTCTATATTTAGAGTGAAAATTAAACCTTCAACCACTGAACTTGATTAGCAGAACTACACATACAATGTTAATTGCAAATGATTCAACCATTTATATACAAAATCTTGAATTTAATCCCCACGATAATATAATTTTGAACTTTTCTTCAAACTGGGTCCAGCCTAAACTAAGAGCTACCGAAAGCTGGTCCATTAGTCTACAATCATTGGGCTGATTTTGATTACCCTTTTCTTTTATATTTGTCATTTGGGTCAAATGGGCCTCCATCTTATTTTTATTCTTCCAAGTACTACTAAATCTAATAATTTGGTCACCGTATAAAAAATACAAAATGAATATTACATTTTGAATAAACGAGAAAAATAATAGATCGCATTTAAATAGGAATAATGCGATATTTTTAGTAATTATATCGTATTCGTATTTAAAAATTTAATAAATATTTATTATCTGTATGTGTGCATAACATGAAGAAAACATAAAATAAGACTGTTTTATTTCAATTTCTTTTTCATTTTTTTAATTAACATGATAATTTCGTATTTTCGCCATCTATATTAAACTTAAGTGTTGTTTGTAGGGGTGATAACGGGGCAGATTGAGAATGATTTTATACTTTTCATTCCATCCCTAATACTTGCGGATATGTTGGGCATATGATTGTTGAAGTCATGTATGAGTGTGGTGGGCATGGTTCTGTTCAGGGAGGTGGGTGCTTCTGGTGATTGTGCTTTGGCCTATTTGATAGTTTGTGTTTTGGTAGTTAAATGGCTTTCTTTTGATTTATGTCCAGTTCTGTTGTTTCTTTTTTATATTGATATGTGTACTCTTTTTTTCTAATTAGATTTGGGGAAATTTTCAACGTTGCATGTGTTAATATCGTCTTTATATGATTTCTTTCTCAATGAAATCATATTATTCATGGATCAAATAAAATTAAACTTAAGTGTAAACATCTACTCTAAGATATATTAGAGTTGGTGGATGGATGAGAAAAAATTGCTAAAAGTATAGGAAATAGAAGAAGTGAATTGGGTGATTAGCGGATGAAACAATGTGGAGTATTTATTTATTTTTTCATTTTAATTTAAAATATATCAATTATATATTTTTAATTTTATATTTTGATTTTTAGGTAATATTAGACAAATTAGTGCCACTTTTGTGACCCTAATTATAGGATTAAATTTCTTGATAAAGCTATAAGGTCCGTTAGATATGAACCTAAACTATTAGAGGTTTTAAAGATAAAAAAGAAAAAAGAAAATAGTAAATGTAAATAGAAAAGATAAACGTTGTACCGGTTAGATCAAATACCTCATCTTTACACCAAAGAAAAATTCTATGTTTGTAGTCACCTAATTTTATCCGACCCCCGTTTTTTCGTGTATATATATTATTATTATTATTAACCCCGATGAGTAAAAAAAATATAAAAAAGAGTCCATTAAAAATAATAAAAAAGAGTCCATATACATAAATAAAAGCCCATTCGGCCCATTTTGTTTATATAAATGTGTAATACCTATTTTTGTCCGGGCCCTAAATTATATTTGAACCACTTACTCCAGTTAAACTAAATAAAACAAAAAACAAAAAAAAAATCAAAATAGCAAAAAATGAGCATGACGCCCCATACCCTGTCGCACACCCCTACCCTGCCAAAAACGTGCACCCCATGCTTGATCACCCTATGCACATTCCCTATTACCCTTTCCCACACTCCACTCCACCTCAACCATCCATATATCCCACTCCATCACCCATTTTAGGGGATGACAGATTGAAAAAAAAGAAAGATAGGAGGCTCTCGGCTATTGAAGAAAAAAAAAGGGGACTTTCATATTATTTTGAAGACAAAGGGAGAGAGCTCTCTACTATATTTAAGTTTGGGTATCCTTTTTATGTATGTTTGTGGTATAATCTTTTTTATAATCTAATAGAAATGATGTTTTATTAGTAATCCTTTCGTTTATTTTTGTTATTACATGTTTTTATATATTTTTTTATGTTCATATGTTTCTATATCTTGTTAGAATGTGTTTAGATTAATTTTTTGTGGTTGTTTAATATTTTCATTTTTTTATCCTCTCATCTATAAATATGTGTTCTTTTATCATGATTCGTATTTGTTTTATTCTCTTATTTGTTTCTACATGTACGGTATGTATGTATATCTTTGTTTTGATATGATTAATATGTGGTTTTGTTGTAATATTTCTTTTATTTGTTCTTGTATAATTGTTTCTTTGTGTATTGTAATACCCATTTTTTTTGTCCTGACCACAAATTATATTCGAACGAAATAAAAATAGCAAATTAATCAAAGCAAGGCATGCCATCCCTTGGCCATGCCCTGCAGCCCTCACACACGCTGCCCCTTGCACCCACACCCATTCCCTATTCTCCATTCTCACACTCCACTCAACCTCCCCTCTTGATCCCTTCAAAAACTACACTACAAAGGAAAACAAAGAAGAAGCAACCGCCACCGATACTCCACACTTTCTTTGGATACCATTTTAGAACAAAAAAACTCCATCAACGAAGAAGCCAAGCTCTCATCTTCTCAATTCCCTTGATCACATCTCCATCACCACTTCACCGAACCAGCTTTTCCGTGAGAAAAATCTTCATCATTTTCGGAAACCAAGCTCACCTCTTGAACCAAAACTGGTCTCTAAGTAAACTTAAACCCCACCGCCATTCAAAACCCGGGCTCACCACGACTTTCCACCATCATCCGACCATCACCAAAAAACTCTCCATTGTCGTTTTATCCTCACCCCTTTAGATGAGAATGTAAGTTGTCAAATGAAAACAGAGGGAGATGAGGCGACTACTGTGTGGGAGATGAAGGGAATGTATTAAATTGGTTTTTAAATGGGATAATCACCACGTTGTTCGCTTTTTACACCATCTTTGATTTCATCTCTTTTTTTTTTTTTATTTAACTTATGCATCTTAACTTTCCTTTTGTTTAATATAGTCTTTGATCTTTGCCTTTGTGTCATTAATTCCTTGTATATATATATACTATATATATTTAGTTGTTTCTTTGTTATGTGTATTACATGTATGGTAATTAGTAAATGTTAATATATTATACTTTAAATGTTTTCTTTGTGTGTATATTAATTAGTATATTTCCTTATATATGTGATATAGTTTTTTAATTTTCATACATGCGTAAGTTTTAGAAAATTTTTATATTTATATTATATAACTACATATTTATGTTTATATAGCAATTAGTTTTATATTATATGTATTATTATATATATATATATATTAGATGTTTTTATTATACTATATATATTCATCGTATTGTGTAAATATTATTACTTAAATATATTATAGCACTAGTATTATGTAAAGCATATTGTATAGTTATTATAATATTCTAGTGCATATACATTATAATATATATAGTTTTCTATGTTCTAGTTTTTTTATGTATATGTATTTAATACACATGTTATATATTATATATATGATTGTATTTATTTATGTTTTAATATCCGTGCTTTGTATTTATTTTATTCGGATATATTATTGTCAATGCGGTGCCCCTTTTATTCGAGCGTAAACGAGGCGATGATCGAGGCGTAGTGATAGTGGTTTGGGCGTTTATTCTCGAATAACGGGGCTTTTAAAATTTACTCGCACCTATAACCAAATTTTAATTTAATTGTCACTTTAATCCGGAAAATTTAATATTAATAAAGCGGTAATTATTAAAGTACCAATTTTGGGCGGTGTGGGGGTGCTAATCCTTCCCCATCCGTGAATCGACTCCGAACCCATCAATTTTAAATCTTTGGTTTTTTATGGTGTCCGACCTACCTAAGTGGCCGGTGGCGACTCCAATTTTAAATAAAATGCGGGTTTTCTAAAACTCCACGCGGAATACAACATTTTCCAAACCAAAAAACAAACTACATCTTTTTAGCGAGAAAAAAACATCGCTTCTGGATGGCGACTCATTTGGGACTTTTTGTTTTTCAAAAACAAATGAGAGTCGAGCTTTTTCAAATAATTACCGCTTTATTAATATCGAAAATTTCGGATTAAAGTGACTATTAAAGTAACATTGATTATAATTGCGCGTTTATTTTAACGCATTTAAAAATATGGCATATAAACCCGTTTTTTAGTGGGGAAAACGCTAATGCTTTTTCGTGGAGATATCGTTCTCCGTATGGGCCTAGCAAGTACCTTGGGGCTCGAGTACCTTATACTTTCGTGAGGATATCGTTCCTTCGTATGGGTATAAGCGAATGGGTCCCCTTGAATTGAACCCGGTTGAAAGGAGCTTATAATGGGTGATGACCGGGGGCCTTGCTACTCTTAGTAGAGGACAGCAAGGACAATTCGGTACCTCTTAGCACCAAAACTGCATATAGTGAGCCGTATGAGCCAACCCCTTTAGAGCCATGTGAAACTCTGCCCGATTAATGGTCACCCTATTTAGGCTCTGGTGTCTTATTTCTTGTTTATGTACAGTTTTTATTACTCTATTTTTGTTATATTTATCATTTGTTTTATTTAATCATTTTATTTGGTACTAACTCGTTTTATTTTATTCTCATCGCATTGATTTCACCTGCATCATTGCACAACAATCTTAATTTTGCATTGCATCGATTTAGGACACATTTTGCATGCATTCATTTTCAGAATAATAAAACTAATCCTCGGGTTGCCCCATTAAATACAACGAAGATGGTCGATCTAGCACCTTACAAAAGTTTGGTCTTGGGGCATGTCCAAAAGCACCCCCACATCTTTTACAAATATTGTGCCTCTAACAAGGTCCCAGTTCGGGGGTATTCTTTGCCAAGGTCCAGCCTTCATTGCCGAGTCAAACTCTTGCATCTTTGACCACAATCTGCAAAATTGCACCCAATCAAAAAAATAATAAGCTACCATGAACCAACACAATTTATAAACCCAACCTAGGGGGCGCAGAATCCATACTCAAAGTGTCAAATTCAAGAAACGATTTTGAGACGGTGGCATATAGATGAATAAAATGTTGGGGCATGCACCCGGATGACTGATTGAACCCAAGTTGAGGTTGAGGCACCGTCACATACAAAAAACCAAGATCCTGACGGGACCAGTGAGGAGTCGGGCATCCCTTTGAGGGCAAAAAAATCATATCACATTCATGAATTTAGATTGAATTCATCTTGCATACGTCATACATTTAGATTAAGTGCATACACCAAAATCACCATGCATTTAAGATAGACACATGCATTTAGGCATAAAAATCATGTATGCATTTTTGCTTACAAACAGTTCAAAAAGAGACCCAACATCCTCAACCGTAGGGGCAACAACATGACGGCCAACCTTAGTCTTAGAGGAGGCCAAACACAAAGAGGATCTTTGAAACATCAATAAAAGGTAATGATGACAAATTTTGTGAACATTTCTTGATTAATATTTTTTTCATCGTAGGTCATACCTCTCCGCTAGTAGAGCAAATGTAGTAGACTTTTCGGATCTTGCCTTCGTCATTGTTGATAGGCCAACAATTTTGATTCATTTTACCGATGATGGTGCAACAATATAGACATCTGAAGATTTCGTTTCTCCATTGATGGTGCAACAGATCCGAACATTTTCCCAAACAGATCAAATTTGTATTCAAGTCTTGTTTTCTCTTGACGGTGCAACTGGACCTAATTTTCCTCAAGTTTTACTTCTTAACATGCAGTTCAAGAAAAAGAAAAAAATTATCAAAAAAAAGAGAATTAAAAAATTTTTGAAAAAAAGAAAGATCAAAAAGAAAAATTACCAAAAAAATAGAGTTGAAAAAAATAGAAAAATCAAAAAAATCAAAAAAATCAAAATTGAAAAAAATCAAAAATCGAAAAATGAATGAAAATTCAAAAGAAAATTTATCAACTTTTCGTAGCATGGTCTAGTCTCTCCGTGATGGAGTGGGTGGGTCCAAGTTCCCATCGTCCTCAAATCTTGCTCTCCAGCGATGGTGTAGCGGTTCCAAGTCGTCATTATCAAATCTTGCTCTCCCTTGATGGAGTTGCTAGGTCCAAGCTCTAGTCGCCCTCAGATCCTCGCTCTCCGCTGATGGTGTAGCCGGTTCCAGTCGTCATTGTCCAATCCGATCCTCCGTTGATGGAGTGACCGGGTCTAAGCTCGCCGCCCTCGGATCCTCGCTCTCCGCTGATGGTGTAGCTGGTTCTAGGTCGTCATTGTCCAACCTAGTCCTCCGTGATGGAGTGACCGGGTCCAAGCTCCCGTCGTCCTCGATCCGCTCTCCGCTGATGGTGTAGGCGGTTCTGTGTCGTCATTGTCCAATCGATCCTCCGCTGATGGAGTGGCGGGTCCAAGCTCCCGCCGCCCTCAGATCCTACTCTCCGCTGATGGTGTAGCTGCGATTTTGGTCGTCATAGTCCAATCCGGTCCTCCTCCGATGATGGAGTGGGCGGGTCAAGCTCCCGTCGCCCTCGGATCCTCGCTCTCCGCTGATGGTGTAGCCGGTTCTAGGTCGTCATTGTCCAATCCATCCTCCGCTAATGGGTGACAAGGTCCAAGCTCTCGTGCCCCTCGATCCTCGCTCTCCGTGATGGTGTGTAGCGGTTCCGTGTCGTCATTGTCCAATCCGTCCTCCGCTAATGGAGTGACCGGGTCCAAGCTCTCGTCGCCCTCTCGATCCCGCTCTTAGCTGATGGTGTAGCCGGTTCCAGTCGTCATTGTCCAATCCGATCTTCCATCGATGGAGTGGCCGGGTCCAAGCTCCCGTCGTCCTCCTCGATCCTCGCTCTCCGCTGATGGTGTAGCGGTTCCAGTCGTCATTGTCCAATCCGATCCTCCGTGATGGAGTGACCGGGTCCAAGCTCCCGTCGTCCTCGATCCTCGCTCTCCGCTGATGGTGTAGCGGTTCCAGTCATCATTATCCGATCCATCCTCCCGTGATGGAGTGGCTAGGTCCCGATTCTTTCTTTGTCCTACTTATCCGCTGATGGTGTAGTAGGGTTCCAGTTAATATTTCTGTTTCTCCGTTGATAGATCCAACTTTACTGATTTTCAAGTTTTCTTTATTAATGTTGTAGCTAGAAAACAAATAAAAAAAGGAAAAAAGCAAGAAAAAAGGGGAAAAAGGAAAAAATAGAAAATAGAAAAAAAAAGAAAAAAAAAGAAAATGAGAAT
The DNA here is from genome assembly GCA_019671005.1 of Hibiscus mutabilis. Classification (NCBI taxonomy): domain Eukaryota; kingdom Viridiplantae; phylum Streptophyta; class Magnoliopsida; order Malvales; family Malvaceae; genus Hibiscus; species Hibiscus mutabilis. Next base: position 40,247,151 of record CM033746.1, on the reverse strand, counting down.
GAAAATGAAAATGAAAATAAAAAAAAACAAAAAATGAAAAAATGAGCTTTCAACCAAATTCTGATCATGCCTCTTCGTCAGAGTCGTAGCTTGATCACAAAAAAGAACAACTATCCGATCCTGCCTCTTCGCGATTGTCGTATTTGGATCAAATATTGAACCATGACTCTTCGTCGATGTTGCAGCTTGGTCAATCTAACTTTCGATTATGCCTTTTCGTCGGTGTTGTAGCTGAACCTAATTCACTAACTTTCGGTCTTGCCTCTTCGTCGGTGTTGTAGCTAGACCAAATTCACTAACTCTTGATCATGCCTCTTCGTCGGTGTTGTAGTTGGATCAACATTACTAACTTTAGACCATGCCTCTTCGTCGGTGTTGTAGCTTGGTCAAAATTCACCAACTTTCAAGTTTTATCAATGTTCTAAGAAAAAAAAAGAGAAAAAAGAGTAAAAGAAAAAAGAGATAAAAAGAAAAAATATGGAAAAAGAAACAAAAGCAAAAAAAGGGAAGGAAAAAGTTGTCGAGTTTTACGATCCCGCCTCTTCGTCAAAGTTGTATTTGGATCGGACATCATAACTTTCAACCATCGGTCTTGCCTCCTCTCGTCTGTTTGCATTTGGATCGAATTTTGTAGACACCGTCTCTTCTTCGGTGTGTTGCATTTGGGTCGAACTCTTTTTAGGTATTAGCTTATTACCAATAATGTAGCAAGTAGAACTCGGTTTGGCTTCCCAACAAACAACCCCATTTTGAAGGCTTTGCTTCCCGAAAGTGACAAGGTGGATCAACCAAAACAAGAAAGAAGACATGCGCTGAAGATAATGAAGATCTACCAAGAAGAAAGAAGACACGCGTCAAAAGGAGAGAAGTTGCCGGATCGAAAAAAAAATGGTTATTCTTTTGTCTTTGCTCTATTCATGTTACACATCAATGAGCAAAGAGGGCATTGTAATACCCATTTTTTTGTCCTCGACCACAAATTATATTCGAACGAAATAAAAATAGCAAATTAATCAAAGCAAGGCATGCCATCCCTTGGCCATGCCCCTGCATCCTCACACACCCGCCACCCTTGCACCCACACCCATTCCCTATTCTCCATTCTCACACTCCACTCAACCTCCCTCTTGATCCACTTCAAAAACTACACTACAAAGGAAAACAAAGAAGAAGCAACCGCCACCGATACTCCACACTTTCTTTGGATACCATTTTAGAACAAAAAAACTCCATCAACGAAGAAGCCAAGCTCTCATCTTCTCAATTCCCTTGATCACATCTCCATCACCACTTCACCGAACCAGCTTTTCCGTGAGAAAAATCTTCATCATTTTCGGGAAACCAAGCTCACCTCTTGAACCAAAACTGGTCTCTAAGTAAACTTAAACCCCACTGCCATTCAAAACCCGGGCTCACCACAGCTTTCCACCATCATCCGACCATCACCAAAAAACTCTTCATTGTCGTTTTATCCTCACCCCTTTAGATGAGAATGTAAGTTGTCAAATGAAAACAGAGGGAGATGAGACGACTCTGTGTGGGAGATGAAGGGAATGTATTAAATTGGTTTTTAAATGGGATAATCACCACGTTGCTCCGCTTTTTTACACCATCTTTGATTTCATCTCTTTTTTCTTTTTTATTTAACTTATGCATCTTAACTTTCCTTTTGTTTAATATAGTCACTGATCTTTGCCTTTGTGTCATTAATTCCTTGTATCGTATATACTATATATATTTAGTTGTTTCTTTGTTATGTGTATTACATGTATGGTAATTAGTAAATGTTAATATATTATACTTTAAATGTTTTCTTTGTGTGTATATTAATTAGTATATTTCCTTATATATGTGATATAGTTTTTTAATTTTCATACATGCGTAAGTTTTAGAAAATTTTTATATTTATATTATATAACTACATATTTATGTTTATATAGCAATTAGTTTTATATTATATGTATTATTATATATATATATATATATATTAGATGTTTTTATTATACTATATATATTCATCGTATTGTGTAAATATTATTACTTAAATATATTATAGCACTAGTATTATGTAAAGCATATTGTATAGTTATTATAATATTCTAGTGCATATACATTATAATATATATAGTTTTCTATGTTCTAGTTTTTTTTATGTATATGTATTTAATACACATGTTATATATTATATATATGATTGTATTTATTTATGTTTTAATATCCGTGCTTTGTATTTATTTTATTCGGATATATTATTGTCAATGCGGTGCCCTTTTATTCGAGCGTAAACGAGGCCGAGATCGAGCGTAGTGATAGTGGTTGGGCGTTTATTCTCGAATAACGGGCTTTTAAAATTTACTCGCACCTATAACCAAATTTTAATTTAATTGTCACTTTAATCCGGAAAATTTAATATTAATAAAGCGGTAATTATTAAAGTACCAATTTTGGGCGGTGTGGGGGTGCTAATCCTTCCCCATCCGTAACCGACTCCTGAACCCATCAATTTTAAATCTTTGGTTTTTTATGGTGTCCGACCTACCTAAGTGGCCGGTGGCGACTCCAATTTTAAATAAAATGCGGGTTTTCTAAAACTCCACGCGGAATACAACATTTTCCAAACCAAAAAACAAACTACATCTTTTTAGCGAGAAAAAAACATCGCTACATGTATACGTGTGTATGTATATGCATGTGTTTTTAGTATGTATCTATATGTATTACGTTATATATATTAAGTAATATATATATATATACTATGTTTCTTTTTATCTAAGTATATGTTTTTATATATATACTATGTTTATATATTTGAAAAAAAGCTATGTATATGTAAGTATTTGATAAGTTTTGTGTATTATATATTATATTATATTATATTTTTTACATGTTTTTATACTATATATATTTTTATCGTACTATGTAATATATTATAGCGTTAGTATGATGTAAAGTATATTGTATAGTTATTGTAATATTAAAGTATAATATATAGTTTTAAAAAATATGTTATATAATATAATATATATAGCTTTCTACAATGGTTTTTTAGTTACATGTATGTTTTTCTAAAGTATATGTCGTATAGTATATGTACATATAGTAGAGTTTTACATCATTATGTGTAGTTGTTTATATTTTTCTGATGGTATGTTGGAATGCATGATTGTATAGTTCTATGAGTTATCACATGCTTATGTGTTTTGTCTTTGTCTGGTTTATAATAAATAGCATGCGTTTTCTTTTTGTGTTTCAGAAGTTGCTATTGTTTTGCATATATGTATTCGATTCATGGTGTTTTGTTGTCATTTAATATTTATGTTAGATTAATATTTTATTATGTTAGTATTTATTTATGTTGGCCATATTTTAAGTTGCATTTCGGATATATTTTGTCAATGCGGTGCCCTTTTATCTGAGCGTAAACGGGGCCAGTATCAGGCGTAGTGATGGTGGTTGGGCGTTTACTCTCGGATAACAGAGCTTTTAAAATTAACCCGCACTTATAACTAACTTTTAATTTAATCGTCACTTTAATCCGGAATGTCTAATATTAATAAAGCGGTAATTATTAAAGTACCAATTTTGGGCGATGTGGGGGTGCTAATCCTTCCCCATCCGTAACCGACTCCCGAACCCATTAATTTTAAATCTCTGGTTTTTACGGTGTCCGACCTACCTAAGTGGCCGGTGGCGACTCCATTTTTAAATAAAACAACAGTTTTATAAAACTCCATTCGGAAGACATTATTTTCAAAATAAAGTAAAACAAAATAAAAACCACATTTTTTAGCGAGAGGGACATCGCTACAGATGACGACTCCGCCGGGGACACGCATTTTTGTTTTTCAAAAACAAATGAGAGTCAAGCTTTTTTAAAATAATTACCGCTTTACGAATATTAGAAGTTCCGGATTAAAGTGACTATTAAATTAACATTCGGTTATAATTGCGCGTTTATTTTAACGCATTTAAAATTTGGTATATAAACTCGTCCTTTTTAAGTGGGGAGAAAACGCTAATGCTTTTGTGAGGATATTGTTCCTCCGTGTAGGCCTAGCAAGTACCTTCGGGGCTCGAGTACCTTATACTTTCGTAAGGATATCGTTCCTTCATGTAGGCATAAGCGAATAGGTCCCCCTGAATTGAACCTGGTTGAAAGGAGCCTATAATGGGTGATGACCGGGGGCCTTGCTACTCTTAGTAGAGGACAACAAGGACAATTTGGGTACCTCTTAGCACCAAAACTGCATATACATATAGTAAGCCGTAGGAGCCAACCTTTTAGAACCATGTCGGTACTCTGCCCGTTAGCGGTCACCCTATTTAGGCTATGGTGCCTTATTTCTTGTTCATGAACAATTTTAATTGCTTTATTTTGTTTACCATTTGTTTTATTTAATAATTTTATTTGGTACTAACTCGTTTCATTTTATTATCACCACGTTAATTTCATCTGTATCATTACACAACATCATCACAATCTTAATTTTGCATTGCCTTCATACACGACATCAATTTAGGACACATTTTGCATAAGAAAACTGACTCTAGGGGTGCCCTATGACAGTGATGCTGGATAAAGTAGAAGATCAGTCAGCTCAGCATCCATACGGAACCCGTTACAAAACAAAGATGGCGAACGATGAAAGATTGAAAAAAATTGAGCAAGATCAAAAAGAATTGCAAGCGAACATAGCCAAGCAAGTTGAGGAACAGTTGGCGAGAGTCCAACAGGATATGAGGGAACAACTTGCAAAGTCACAACAAGACATGCTGGGCCAAATGGAACAAATGTTGGGATTAAAGCTTCCCGAGCTTGGAGAGGCCTCTGTTGTAAATCCCACTGCAAATCCTAAACCCACTGTTAGGGACGATGATCTTATGTATCCTCCGAGGTTCATGCCCATTCAAACCAGGATACAACCGGAAACTCAACCTCAGGTGATCATTTCTCGGGGAAAGTCTCATCTACATCAGGCCGGTACTTTGATCCCTATAAATCAGCCATCCGCATCAGAAGTTAAGCCCGAGGGCAATCAAGCTAAAAATTTTATATCAGAAATAGATCATCTATTTGAGACCGAGAGGCCGAAGGTAGAAGCTTCAAAGGAAATCGAAGATATGTAAAAGACTCGAAGAGAAGCTAGAGGCTATGGGAGTAGATGATACCTTTAGTGGATTCGATGCCAGTGAACTCAGTCTTGTCCCAGATTTAGTTTTACCTCCTAAATTCAAGGTCCCAGAGTTCAAGAAGTATGACGGGACAAGTTGTCCCCGCGCTCGTCTTACTATGTTCTGTCGGAGGATGACATGATACGGCCGAGATGACAAGCTGTTAATTCACTACTTTCAGGACAGTCTATCGGGATCTGCCGCCCGATGGTATAATCAATTGAGCCGACATCATATCAAATCCTGGAGAGACTTGGCCAAAGCTTTTCTGGAGCAGTATCGATACGTCAATGATATGATGCCAGACCGGTGGATGTTGCAACAGATGAAATAAAAGCATAATGAAAGCTTCAGGCAGTACGCTCAACGCTGGAGGGATATAGCGGCTCAGGTCCAGCCCCCGCTTAGTGAGAGGGAGACGGTGGTCACATTTGTACAAAATTTGAAGGGTCCAATCTCGGGTCGCTTGATAGGCAACGCAACTACCAATTTTGCCGACCTCGTGTTATCCGGTGAGCTCATCGAGAATGCTTTCAAGACTGGCAAAATTGATGATGGGGGTAGTTCGTCCCATAAGAAGCTTTACCATGGAAGGAAAGACCAGGAAGTGAACTCTTCGGGAGTTTACAATGCCAATTATTCTAAGCCCATCACAATTGTGCAACCTAAGGCCGTGCCAAGTGCTCAAGTTGCCTCAAGCCAAGGTTTTGCTGAGAGGAAGAACACTGAGAAGATAGAGTTCACTCCTATGCCGATGTCGTATGGAGATCTGTACAAGGATCTGCTAAAAGCCCATACAGTGGTACCTTTCCACCAGGCTCCGACGCAACCCCATTCCTTAAGTGGTATGATCCTAACGCGAGTTGCGAATATCACGCTGGACAAGCGGGCCACATGATTAAAAATTGTTGGGGCTTCAAGAGGCTGATAGAAAGGTACCTCAAGCTCGGTGTTATAAGTATTGAAAACCCTGCAAGTTCAACCACAAGTGAGAATCCCTTACCACAGCATGAAGACCCCAAGTGAGAGTTTTTGAAACCCAGTATTAGGGCATACCCCGTTATTAAGGATATTATTTTGAAATACTGGATATTAAGCTATTCCGACCCTTGTAGGTCCGCTTGTAGTTTTTTTCTCTTTCAAAATAACACTTTTGGATTAATTTCACTGTTTCAAGCATGAGAACAGTGAAAATATTTTGTAAGGGCAAAAAACTACAAGTTTTTAATGAAATAAACCTTTTTGTTCAACTATGTTGACTCTGATTTGAAGACTGCTATGATCGCACTTATGGATAAAGGAAATTAGAAATTTTGAAAACAATAAATGTTTGGATGGTATTATGATCTAATTTGGGGGCATTACATTTTCCACAAAGGGACAAAAAAAGCCACTATGTACTCTGAGGGATCAAGTTTGATGTGTAAAACTTTTTGGGGCATCCATTCGAGCTAAATGAGGATATTTGGAGTCGGTTGAGGTTGGGGGCATCATGTTAGAGACCATAAATCTGACAAGACCAATGATAAGTCAGGGGCATTCCTTTGAGGACCAAAAATCGCATTCACACGTTCAAATCATTTTACATGTAAGATAAAATGCATACATCTTACATACATTTAAGTTGTCATGCATTTAGACTAGACACATGTATTAGGCACAAATTTAGGTGCACTCATGGTGCATTTATTTGTGCGTGCGAACATGACCAGGGAAGAGACCGAAGAACCTCAACCATGGGGGCAACAACACAACTGCCAACCTCTAGCCATGAAGAAGGCCAAAATGCAGAAGAGCTGAAATCTTTAGACAAAAGGTATCAACGACAAAATTTTTGAACAAATACTAACTAATGATTTCTTTCATTTTCAAGTCTTGTCTACATCAGTAGTGGTGGACCAGCTCAGACAATCCAAACAAATCCAACATTTTGAAGATCTTTTTCTCCGTTGATGGTGTAATAGGTCAAATTTTCCTTCGAATCTCATCTCTTCGCCAGTGATGTGACAGATCCGGCATCTTCCAAATCTCACTTCTCCGTTGATGGTGCAACAGACTAAATTTCTACTCAGGTCTTGTTTCTCAGCTGATGGTTCAGCTAGTCCTAACTTTTTTCCTCAAGCTACTTCTTTGTACAGTTACAACAAAAAAAATTAGAAGAAGTCAAAAAAATAAAAAAAGTAAAAATGAAGAAGAAAAAATGAAATGAAAAATCAAAAGAAAATTTATCAACTTTCGTCGCCCGATCTAGTCTCTCCGCTGATGGAGTGGCTAGGTACAAGCTATCGTCGTCCTTAGATCCTGCTCTCCGCTGATGGTGTAGCTGGTTTCAGGTCGTCGTTATCCGATACAGTCCTCCGCTGATGAAGTGGCCATGTACAAGCTATCGTCATCCTCAAATCCCGCTCTCCGCTGATGGTGTAGCCGGTTCCAGGCTGTCATTATCCGATCCAGTCCTCCGCTGATGGAGTGGCTAGGTCTAAGCTATCATCGTCCTCAGATCCTACTCTCCGTTAATGGTGTAGCCGGTTCTAGGCTGTCATTATCCGACCCAGTCCTCCGCTGATGGAGTGGCCAGGTGCAAGCTATTGTCGTCCTCAGATCTTGCTCTCCGCTGATGGCGTAGCCGGTTCTAGGTCATCATTATCCGATCCAGTCTTCCGCTGATAGGGTAGCTAGGTCCAAGCTGTCGTCGTCCTTAGATCTTGCTCTCCGCTGATGGTGTAGCCGGTTCCAGGCCGTCATTATCCGATCCAGTCCTTCGCTCATGGTGTGGCTGAGGTCCAAGTTGTTGCTATCCTACTTCTCCACTAATGGTATAGTAGAGTTCCAGTTAATGTTCTGCTTCTCCGCTGATGGCGTCGTAGAATCCGAATTATTCGATCATGTCCCTTCGTTGATGGTGTGGCTGAGGTCCAAGTTGCTGCTATCTTGCTTTTCTGCTGATGGTGCAGTAGGGTTCCAATTAATGTTTTGCTTCTTCGTTGATGGTGAGGTAGAATCCAAGTTATAATTCGATCTTACCCCTCCGTTGATGGTGTGGTTAGATCCGAATTTACTGACTTTCAAATTCCCTTTATTAAAGTTGCAGCTAAAAAAACAACAAGAAAAAAATTCAAAAATTGAAAAAATTCAAAAAAAAAGAAGAAAAAAAAGAAAAAAGAAAAAAATTCAAAAGCAAAAAAAAGGAAAAAGAAAAAAAGAATGGAAAAAGAAGAAAATGAAGAAAAAAGAAAAAAGAGAGAAAAGAATGGAAAAAAAGAAAAAGATGAAAAAGAGAAAAAATCAAAATGAGCTTTCAATCATTTGATCCTACCTCTTCGTTAGAGTTGTAGCTAGATCAGACATCATAACTTTCATCCATCGATCTTGTCTCTTCGTCAGTGTTGCAGCTGGGTCAAGTTTTCTTAGGAATCACATCGTCATCAATAATGTAGTGAGTCGCACCCATTTTGCTTCCCCAACAGACCACCTCTCGTTTTGAAGATTTTGCCTCCTCCAAGAGTGACAAAATAGATCCGTAAAGTCAAGAAAGAAGACCAGCATCAAAGGGAAAGCAGATCTGCCGAAGAAAGAAGACACACGTCAAAAGGAGATAAGTTCAGCCAGATCAGACAAAAATAGTTATTCTTGTCTTTGCTCTATTCCTGTTACACAACATTGAGCAAAGAGGGGCAGCTGTAATACCCATTTTTTGTCCGAACCTAAATTATATTCGAACCACTTACCCTAGTTAAACTAAATTAAAAAAAACAAAAAAATCAAAATAGCAAAAAAGGGGCATGACGCCCCATACCCTGTCGCACGCCCCTACTCTGCCAAAAACATGCACCCCATGCTTGATCACCCTATGCACATTCCCTATTACCCTTTCCCACACTCCACTCCACTCCACCTAAACCATCCATATATCCCATTCTATCACCCATTTTAGGGGACGACAGATTGAAAAAGAAAGAAAGAGAGGAGGCTCTCGGCTATTGAAGAAAAAAAATGGACTTTCATATTATTTTGAAGACAAAGGGAGAGAGCTCTCTACTATATTTAAGTTTAGGTATCCTTTTTATGTATGTTTGTGGTATAATCTTTTTTTATAATCTAATAGAAATGATGTTTTATTAGTAATCCTTTCGTTTATTTTTGTTCTTACACGTTTTTATATATATATTTTTATGTTCATATGTTTCTATATCTTGTTAGAATGTGTTTAGATTAATTTTTTGTGGTTGTTTAATATTTTTATTTTTATCTTCTCATCTATAAATATGTGTTCTTTTATCATGATTCGTATTTATTTTACTCTCTTATTTGTTTCTACATGTACGGTATGCATGTATATCTTTGTTTTGATATGATTAATATGTGATTTTGTTGTAATATTTCTTTTATTTGTTCTTGTATAATTGTTTCTTTGTGTATATGTGCGTATGTATATGCATGTGTTTTTAGTATGTATCTATATGTATTACGTTATATATATTAAGTAATATATATATATATATACTATGTTTCTTTTTATCTAAGTATATGTTTTTATATATATACTATGTTTATATATTTGAAAAAAGCTATGTATATGTAAGTATTTGATAAATTTTGTGTATTATATATTATATTATATTTTTTACATGTTTTTATACTATATATATTTTTATCGTACTATGTAATATATTATAGCGTTAGTATGATGTAAAGTATATTGTATAGTTATTGTAATATTAAAGTATAATATATAGTTTTAAAAAATATGTTATATAATATAATATATATATATAGCTTTCTACAATGGTTTTTTAGTTACATGTATGTTTTTCTAAAGTATATGTCGTATAGTATATGTACATATAGTAGAGTTTTACATCATTATGTGTAGTTGTTTATATTTTTCTGATGGTATGTTGGAATGCATGATTGTATAGTTCTATGAGTTATCACCTGCTTATGTGTTTTGTCTGGTTTATAATAAATAGCATGCGTTTTCTTTTTGTGTTTCAGAAGTTAATATTGTTTTGCATATATGTATTCGATTCATGGTGTTTTGTTGTCTTTTAATATTTATGTTAGATTAGTATTTTATTATGTTAGTATTTATTTATTTATTACATTGTATTTATTTATGTTGGCCACATTTTAAGTTGCATTTCAGATATATTTTGTTAACGCGGTGCCCTTTTATCTGAGCGTAAACGGGGCCAGTATCAGGCGTAGTGATGGTGGTTGGGCGTTACTCTCGGATAACGGAGCTTTTAAAATTAACCCGCACTTATAACCAATTTTTAATTTAATCGTCACTTTAATTCGGAAAGTCTAATATTAATAAAGCGGTAATTATTAAAGTTCCAATTTTGGGTGGTGTGGGGGTGCTAATCATTCCCCATCCGTAACCGACTCCCGAACCCATCAATTTTAAATCTCTGGTTTTTACGGTGTCTGGCCTACCTAAGTGGCCGGTGGCGACTCCATTTTTAAATAAAACACAGGTTTTATAAAACTCCACGCGAAAGACATTATTTTCAAAATAAAGTAAAACAAAATAAAAACCACATTTTTTAGCGAGAGGGACATCGCTACAATATGTATATTATTTCATCTTTATTTTTAGTTATATTATTATTAATGTATTTTAGTTATTCTTTCAGATCACACAATATCCTAATTGCATCAAATATGGGAAGATTGCAAAAGATCATATTCAACAAGTATGTAGAGTCAAGCTATGTGCAAGGAATTTTCACAACGGACTCATGGCAAATTTCTGATAGGATCCGAGCATTTCTGGGTCAGGATGTCTTCTTACGTATTGATCGTCTTTCAGTTACCTTTTCAACGCATCTTGAAGCACCCCAATCGAACATCGGTAGCTCAAGATATGCTCATTTTACTAAAGACGGCGCGTGCAAAAAATTAGATACGATTTCAGTACAAGAATTTAATTTTATTACGAATTTTTAATTATTTTATTAGTATTTGTAATTAAATTCAAGCTTAGACATTTCCCTATTTGTTTTAACTCGTTTATGATTAAATTGAATGTAAGGAAGGTGGTTTGATGCCCAAGTAAAGGCATTATTCCCTTTCCAAATGTATTTAGCACAAACATGGAATATGCTTTTAGGGTTTTTGATTTTAGGATTTATTGAAGCCTATAAATAGGCTTCATTCTATTGTAATTGAGCACACACGATATTGAAGAGAAATAAAAGCTATAGTTGATCTTTGAGGTATTTTACCCAAATACTACTTCTTTATATTTTTATTTTTATTTTTTTCTTTTGTCACTTGGTTTCGAATAAAGAGGAGAAGAGGTACAAGTTCTCGCTAAGTAAAGCTCATAGAGGATCCATTATCGCCGAAATATAGAGCCGGCGTCACCATCGGAGTAGGGGCAGCAGCAGCGGCGCGCCGCCGGTGAATAGTGATTGGCATCTAGGCGCAACGACAGTCGCGGTGATGCAGAACGGTTCATGGTTCGACCTGTACCCCACCTTTGATGAGATCACACTTCGGCCCACACTGTTTGCAATCTCTTCACTTTGGTATTTTTTTTATTTAAATTTTAATCCTTTAGTTTTTTTTCTTCTTTTTACTTGATGCAATTTAATTCTTGTGTTATTTAATTCATATCTTTCTTTCTTTTTTTAAAAAAAGCAAATTAGTAAAAATGTAATATAATTAAGTTTAACTCTTAGTTAATATATGTTATGTGATAATATAACTTCCATAAAAATGACAAAAAGAATACTTTTAAGTAAAATGATCATAAAAAAATTTTACTTTTAGGCTAGTTTCCGTTGTAAATATTAATAAGTTGTAGATGTCTTAATTAAATTTTTGCCTTGTAAGTTAGTTTACTAATAATATAATTTAACTCAATGCTTTAAGTTTAGATTCTTAAAATAATTTGTCTTTTAATAACTAACTTGATAAATAATCTCAAGTAAGATAATACATTCTCTTAATTGTGAGTAATTAAATAAAATCTTGTAGGTAATCTTTTAGAAAGGTAAATAATTTATTTCCCTTAATTGTAAATAATGATAAATAAAACTAACTTTGTAATTTTTTTCTCCTTAATTGTAAATGAAACTCTCTTAGGTAATTTTTAGAAAAGTGAATAAATAATTTCCTTAATTGTAAGCAATTAATTAAAGCCTTTAGGATTAGTTACCCTAAATATATACAATTGATATTTAACTTTTAACATTAAATCACCCATAAAAATTAAAATACTATAAAATGCCATTTAAATAAAGAATTTTTATTGTATCATGAAAAATGAGATATTTTTCTCAATTAGGGTTAATTCGGTCTTCCCCAGCCGTTGGGGAACGGTTGAAACTCTTATGTGAGACTATATTTTTGGATTTTAAGGATTAATGTCTTAATCCCTTTGTGGCTAAAATTGACTGAGATTTCCTCAGCAGTGAGTGAATTCGGGCCACTTCTAGAACTTTATAGATTTTTTACATTAATCTTTGCTAGCACTTATCCGGATTACAAGAAAAGTATTAGTGATCAAGTAAGCGCTATTTTTACGATCGTTGTGGGGTGCTAATCCTTCCCTACACGTAACTGTGCCATCGAACCCTAGAGATTTCGTAATTTTTGGTTTGTTTTTAGGTTTCTGGTCCGCCTAATACAATAAAAGGGATCAGTGACGACTCCGTTATCACAACGGTTCATTGTAGGAAGGGTCCTTGAGGAGTTGTCAAAACACGAATTGGATAAAATCCCCAAAATTAACAACCACCTTTCATGCTTATTTCCGAGGGCGATGATCCGCTACAGATTAGATCGATAAACAATCCAAAATGGATCAAACTATTGTTGATCATGGACAAATATGAATAAAAAACAAGCGTTATGAGGGTCACCGTACAAACGCCAAACACCCACAAAAATAATGATAGAAACGTGTCATAAGGCAAAGAAAACGTACCACTGAAGCTGAGGAAAGCGCAACAAGATGTGAAAAAAAACAAAGCAAATAAAATCAATTATAAAAAACAAAAAAATATAAATCATCGACAATCGACAACCAACATTAAGCAAAGAAAAAAAAAGTAAGCGACAAGAGTAAGGGTAAAAGAAGAAAAAGTAATGGTTAGGGTTTGCAAGCGATTTTGAACTAATTTCCATTTAATTTTTATTTTCAATTCCTTAAAAAACAATCAAAACGGCTTTGAATGCATGATTTATATTAGTCTTCATGTCAAAGCTTATCCAAAATTGGACTAAAATTGGCTTTGAATGCATGATTTATATTAGTCTTGTGAAAATTCCAATAATTGCAACAATTTCCCCACGTGCTTAGACGTATTCGACTAGATTTCCTTTTTATCTCCACTTTATTAAAAACTTGATTAATTTAATCGTGCCAAATTCAAAGCAAAATTGTGTTCACATTTCACTCTCAACAATAAATTCTAAATATAAAAATAAAAAACAATATAGTAATTGTCAAATGTTGTCGACAATGATAACTGCAATTCAATCAAACCCAAGACACATTTGTCTCGAATTTTAATTTATTAGGCCAAGCTCATCAAGTTGTCCCTTTGTCCTAGCCTTTGAGCTAAACAAAATCGTACATTTGTCCAGAAAATTGTACGTATGCAATTTGAACTATACGGACAAAAATAAATACTTGTATAAGTCTAGTGATGATTTTAGTTATTTTACTATCATGAAATATGGAACTTAATTACTCTATTTTATGATACCATAATTAATTGTTGTTGTTGAAGTTATTATTATTTTTGTTGCCCTTCCGATTTTCAGGGTTTTGCCCTGATTAATTCTGATCGACCCGCGTCACACACCTGGCTTTGGTGCCTGAGTCTTTTAGCAGAGATTTTCTGCATACAAAGACTCGAACTCGAGACATGTTTAAGCGATACCAAGCTACTTACCACTTGAACCAACGTTGTTGGTATCGTTGAAGTTATTTTACTATATGTTCATTAATAATAAATATACATGTCAATCGATTGATTAATATCTGTTTTTAAATTCTACTTCATGACTTAAAGGAGGGAATTGAGGTATTATTTGATAAATTAAAAAAATTAAATGTTAACATACTTTAATTTGTGACATTGGGTCTATATATTATCTTTTATTTAAAAATTTTGGTTCATTTTCTAATTTATGTCCAACTTTATTGTTACTTGTTGATCAAACAACTATAAATAAATATATTTACTTTTTATTCTCTCACAATTATAATTTCTTTCAATTTGGCTAACAAGTATATATAATAAATATCTCTATTTTAATAAAAAAAATTATTAAAATTCACAGATTAAACGACAGGACACTATTAAATTGAAGGCCGAGAATATGACATGATTATTACATTTATTTTGTTTTAAATTAAAATTAAAAAAAAGAGAGAATTGTTTTATGATGTTAGCATGACTCGAAAAGCACGATAGAAATGTACACCTTAGCGAACCTTTCTTGAAATCATCCTGTTTTAATTTTGTTTAATGTGCTAACATTATTTCTGTGGCCACTCTTGTCTTGTTTTCTTTTGATTGAGGGTACGGATGGTCCAATTAATATTGATTTTCCAATATTTGATATAAAACTATGACAACGATGTTTACGTATAGCATTCAATAATATCTAACCACCTTGACGTGTATGTATATTAATCACTCTCCAATGTTTTTTTGTCTGAACAAAAATTCAAAAATAGATTTTTATAAATGAAAAGTATATCTCTTTACTTTAATCAGGTAATTTAACATTTTAAAACTATAGAAGTATGATCAAATTTTATTAAACATATTGTTTTTATTGTTTTGTTAAAAAAACAATTAAAATATAATTAAAATGTACCTTAAATAAATCATAAAAATATAATTTAATATTTATTATGAATTACGGGACTCTGAGCTAGATGTGGAAACCCTGAGCTTAGGGGTGTTTATTGTTCGGTTAAAACCGAATTAACCGATCGAACTGAAATTTCGGTTGGTTAATTAGATACTAGATCGGTTAACGATTAATTTTTTTGAAACTTTGGTTATCGGCTAATTCGGTTCGAAATATGTTAATTAACCGAATTAACTGATATTAAATATAATATATATATATATATATTGAGCGAAAATTAACCGAATATATATATTAACCGAAAATTCAGGTACTAAACATAGTTATTTCGTTTAATTCGAAAATTAACCAAATTAACTGAACAAAGTTTGGTTCGGTTAATTTTTTTAAAAAAATTCGATTCGATTAACGTTTAAAGGGTTAAAAATTTCGGTTAATAGTGTTTATCTAGTTCAATTCGATCGATTAACTGAATTAACCGATTGAACGCCCCTACCTGGGCTAAGCTCGTGGTGCTCCCCGAGCTCAACCTGATATCAATACAAAATTATATAGTTTTAAACTATTTTGTCAGATAAATGTGTATACTACAAGAAGCAACCCTCATAAAGTATACAATTCTATATGCATACAAATTCCCAATTTCAACCCAATGGAGAGTAAAGTCTTCCCTTTCAAATTATCATGCCCATCGCAACTCTTGATTCCATCTCGTAACAGGTTTTTGCGGTTGACAATTTTACAAAATACCTTTCTAAATTAACTTTGAGATGTCACGTTAAAAAAAAAAAACAAGTGGTTTCGCATCTCCAATTCACTCCAAAACAAATCACATATTTTATCATCCATAAAATAACATGAATGTGACCTAGATGTCACACCAACCTTTCCTAATCATATAAAATAAATTGTAACCTTTATTTGGTGGACGCAATTTTGAGTTTAAATTACAAGATTAAATATTTTTAGAAGATTGAATATTCAAATTCGCTAGTTTTAATTTTTTGTTAAACAAAAAATTATAACGGAATGAGGTGAAACTTTTCAAATTAAAAAGGCTGTTGAAATATAAGGCTGTTGAAATATAATATCAGAACGTTTATAATTGGCTTATGAAAAATAATATATTTATATTTTCAAAATTTCACATATTTTCCAATTTTTATATTTTTACATAAATAAAATAAAATAACCAATATCAGTATTGACACAAGGACAATATAACTAATATTAATTTAACAAACATGTTATTTTCCCGTCAGTTTATTTAATTCAAAAAAATAAAAATTTGAGGAATAGAAGATGTTGAAAAAAAAAATCTTATTCAACACCTTCTTATTAAAAACCTTATATTAATTAAAAGGCTTAACTCAGAAATATGTATCCGAACTATACATTTTTTTAAGATAGGTGACTAATGTTTTCTTTAGCTGAAATAAGTGCTTAAAGTTTTATTCTGTTAGTATTTTAAGGTAACACCATTAAAAAATTCATCACCCAATTATAATTTAACATGTGTTTTTATTATTGTTTTTTAACTTCTTTATAAAAAAAACTAAAAAAGAAAATAATTTTTAAAAAAATCTATAATTTTTTAAAATCTCCAAAAAAAAGTCTCAAATTCCTAAAATCTCAAACCTCAAAATCTCAAAATTGACGCCACTATCGCCGTCGATAGCCTCGCTATACACCCCAACCGTCGTCGTCGCTTGAGGTCATCGCCCATTTCCCCCAACCGCCCATCATCGATAACCGACAAGAGGAGTGCCAATATGACGTCGAACAGCTAGAGCCTTTCGCGTTCGTCGTTCAACGTCCGATTATCACCCCTCCCGCCTATTAATGACGATGGGTAGTTGGGGAAATAGGCGGCGGTCTTCGGCGGCAACAGTGGTGTGTCTAGCAAGGATATCGGCGGCGATAGTGACGTTAATTTTTGGCTTAAGGTTTTGAGTTTTAGAGATTTTAGGACTATTTTTGTGATTTTTAAATTTTTTTGGATATTGTTTAATTTATTTTTATTTTCAGTTTATTTTTGAAAAAATAAATAAATAATAAAGGCACGTGTTAATCTATTATTGGGTGGTGTGTTTTTTTAAACAATGTTATCTTAAAACACTAACAGAATAAAACTTTAGGTACATATTTCATCCCAAGAAAACGTTAGACACCTATCTCAAAAAAAGTGTAGAATTTGGACACTTATTTCTAAGTTAAGCCTAATTAATGAGAAATTATATCATAGGCCGGGTTCGTCACGTCATCCATGGTCCCAACTAATAAAAATCATCCATTTCATAAATTTTTTCATGTCATCTTTTTACTAAGTGAATCTTCACTCAGATTTACTGTAAATTAAATTAAAAATCACTTTTTACCAATTGCAGATTCACTTAGTAAAAAGATGACATGGAAAAATTTAATGAAATGGATGATTTTTATTGGTTGGACCATGGATGACGTGGCGAACCAGCCTATAATATAATTTCTCCTAATTAAAAGTCCAAATCCCTATAATAAGCACATTTAAAAAATGATTATTATCACATACACAGGCGGTGGAAACTTTTTTGTTTTCACAAGCACCTAATTTTAAGGGTTTAGGGTTTTGGTTTGGAGTTTAGGGGTTTTAGTGCATGGCTTAGAATTTAAGGTCTATGGTTAGAATTTAGGGATTATGAATTATGTTTAAGTTTTAGGATAATATGGTTAGGGATTTAGGGTTTAGCCTATAACCCTAAACTCAAAATTCCATCTTCAGCCCTTAAATTCAAAACTACTACACTTAAATCTCTAAATCTCAGACCTTAAACGAAATTTCTAAACCCTAAAATTAAGGCGCTTGTGTAAATAATTTTTTTATAAATGCTTGTGTATAAAATAATTAAAGAAATAGGCGATGAGGAATGAAAAAAAACAAGAGAAATTGTTCAAGTTGACCACGGCGCCGAAATGGGAACATAGTCGGTCTGATGGGGTCATTTCTCAATGTATAGTTTTATATCAATGGATGTGTATTCTGGAAGATGGGAATGTGTGTGCTGTTTTCTACATTTGCCTGTCAATTTACCCTTAAAGCATATCAATATGGCCTCAAGGAACCACAATATCAGCACATGGTCATCGTTTGTTTCACAATTTCAATAAATCCTACATACGAAAAAAATGGTCCCAACGAATATATTTGAATCTCAACGCGTTTAATTTGAAGTACTGATTATCTTTTTCGATATTATTTATATTTATTTTATTGTTTATAGTCGAGGTTTATGATTGTTTTTATTTAATAATATTTTATTCGAGTCAATGATAAAATCAAGATGAAACTTTAGAGGAAAGATTCAAACACAGCTGGTAAAAAAATGGAGGCCAATGTCTAATTGTTAAGCCATCAAAAATTGGGTCGAATTTAGTTTGTTTAATTTCAAAATTAGCATAAATCTAAGAAGTATTTAAATAGAAAGATGAGGGGTGTCAAAACTTTATTTTCTTAGATTCAAAAGTCTAAATAATAATTGGAATCCATAAATTGGGACAAAAGTTAAGGAAAATTATTTAACACAAACGACGTGTAGTTTTATAATTTAGAGTCTAAGGTTAAAATTTAGGGATTTAGATTTTATAGTTTTAGGATTAGGATTAGGATTAGAATTTTAATTTTATTTTTTAAGTACTTTCTCAAGACAAATGTCGAGATTTAAACTCATACAAGATATGATAACATAAATATCTTCTCTTTTTTGAAAGGGAGTGTATGGCTTTATTTATAAAAGTTATTTAAAATAAAATATAAACATATGCCTCGTTAAAAAACTTTTTTAAATTTAAACAAAAGAAAAAAAGTATAACTCGTCTATGCCTAACATCGAAACCATCAACCACATGGTAACAGCCAAGAGCAACAACAAAGTATCTAATGAGACAGCACAATATATAGATGAGCACCCAAACAGGAAACTATGCAAAAGCTGCAAAACATGGGCATTACAGCCGCACATCAGACCACCTCGCTGCTAAGATAACCACAGCAATCTCCGTTCTAAGTTTTTCAGACAACATAAATATCCTCGATCACTTGACCAATTAATAGATTTTATTATATATATGATTTTATCCCTACTTTAAAGTTTGGACTTTTTTAATAATCAGATTATTTGTCTATTCAAATTAAATTATAAATAAAGATTTAAACAAATTCAAATTAAACAATCTGTTTCGAACTACTATTCTCTTTAATCACTTATGATTTTCTAAAAAAAATCTATCAGTTTTCAGCCAACCAAAAACCTTCTGTTTTTTATGGAAAGTAAAAATAAATAAATAAAAAACATTTTTATCACGTTGTAATTCATGTCTATTTCGATACATACCTCACAGGTAGTTTCATGGTTATCCCCCCAACCTCAAAATCTCTTCAACTTACAAGTTTCTCAAAAGAAAAAAAAACCCCTTTCCTCTTGTTTGAATTTCTTTCTTGATTTTCAATCTTTTTCTTGCATGATGAACAGTTTACAAGACGAACCAATAATTCAGGTTCAATCCTTGTCCGAAAGCGGCTTACTGATGATCCCCGATCAATATGTGAAGCCGCTTTTGGATAGGCCAGACATACACCAACCCCAAAGTGGCGACAACGGAGACGATACCAACATTTCGCTCATCGATCTTACTAGTTTATCCGACGACGAAACCAATTATTCGCCTAAACAAATTAAATTATAAATAAAGATTTAAACAAATTCAAATTAAACAATTTGTTTCGAACTACTATCCTCTCTAGGTAATTATTTCATGTACAAGTGCTTTTTGAAAATTTTGTTTACATTATCGCCTTAGTTTTAGGGGTTTAAGGACTCTATTTAGGGTTTAGGATTTAAGGTTTTAAGTGTAATAGTTGTGAATTTAGGGGATGTTGAGAGAATTTTGAGTTTAGGGTTAAAATTTAAGGTTTATAGGTTAAAGCTTAAATCTCTAACTATATTATCCTAAATCCTAACCTTAAGCTCTAAAATTATAATCATAAACCCTAAATTCTAAACTCATAAACTCTAAACCTTAAACTAAAACCCTAAATTCTAAACCCCTAAACTCTAAACCTTAAACTAAAACCCTAAACTATAACATTAAGGCGTTTGTGGAAACAAAAAGTTTTCACCACCTGTGAATGAGATAATAATCTTCTCTTTAAATAATTTTTTTTAGAAAAAAAATCTATCAGTTTTCAGCCAACCAAAAACCTTCTGTTCTTTATGGAAAGTAAAAAATCAAATAAAAAAATCCCATTTATTTCACGTTGTAATTCATGTCTATTTCAGTACATACCTCACAGGTAGTTCCACGGTTATCCCCCCAGCCCCAAATTATCTTCAACTTACAAGTTTCTCAGAAGAAAACCCCCTTTCTCTTGTTTGAATTCCTTTCTTGATTTTCAATCTTTCTTTTTCTTGCATGATGAGCAGTTTACAAGACTGGCCTGAACCGATAGTCCGGGTCCAATCCTTGTCCGAAAGCGGCCTACCGATGATTCCCGATCGATACGTGAAGCCGCTTTCGGATAGGCCGGACATATACCAATCTGAAAGCGGCAACAACGGTGACGATGTCAATATTCCGCTCATTGATCTTACCGGTTTATCCGATTACGAAAACGAACTTTCTCCTACAACGATGGCCCGAATTTCTTTGGCATGTCGCGAGTGGGGTTTTTTCCAAGTCGTTAACCACGGAGTCAGCCCCGGTTTAATGGACCGAGCTCGAGAAGCTTGGCGGAGCTTCTTCCATTTGCCTATGGAGAGTAAGCAAGCTTATGCTAACTCACCAAAGACTTATGAAGGTTATGGCAGCCGGTTAGGGATTGAGAAAGGTGCCATTCTTGATTGGAGTGATTACTATTTTCTTCACTACCTTCCTTTAACTCTCAAAGATTACAACAAATGGCCGGCTTCTCCGGATTCTTGCAGGTAAACCGATATCGGTGACGGCCGATAATTTCACTAATATTTTATCATCATGCTCATGCATGTTCTTTTGCTTTAATTAGTTGATCAGATTCAAGTCAATTCGAATTCGAGTACGAGAATACGATTTTGATTGTTTTTATGAATGTAGGGAAGTAATTGATGAATATGGGAAGGAATTGGTGAAGTTAGGTGGGAGAATAATGAAGGTTTTGTCTACAAACCTTGGGCTAAGACATGACCAACTTCAAAATGCATTTGGAGGGGACAACTTAGGGGCATGTTTAAGGGTTAACTTCTATCCCAAGTGTCCACAACCTGATCTTACACTCGGCTTGTCGTCGCACTCGGACCCTGGTGGCTTGACGATTCTCTTATCGGACCATCAAGTCCCCGGACTCCAAGTTCGGAAAGACGGTCGATGGATCACCGTCAAGCCAGCTTCACACGCGTTTATTGTTAACATCGGCGATCAAGTTCAGGTGAACCTAGAGAGACTTTTTTTTCTTACAAACCGACAAGTGTTTTATTTTAATTTCCTTTTCAAGACCAGACAAAGTGGATAGACATGATGAATTTAAGCATACAAAGACAGATTTGTGGGAATGACACGAAACTTGAATATTCCACTACGTTTGTGATTATGTTTCTCAATTATTGATTATTATGTGGTCTATTCATATATATTTTTAACCCTTTGATAATGCACACACTTTGTAAATAAAGCGATTCGAACTCGTGATTTGTTAATAAAATTATTGAATTATTATTTTTCGTATAATCCCAAATATATTAAGATATATTTGTTTTTTTTTTCAGGTCCTAAGCAATGCAAACTACAAGAGTGTAGAGCATAGAGTGATAGTGAATTCAGACATGGAGAGGGTATCATTGGCATTCTTTTACAACCCAAAGAGTGATATACCAATTAAACCGGTAGAAGAATTGGTCTCGGAAGATAAACCGGCCCTCTATCCACCAATGACATTCGATGAATACCGGCTCTTCATAAGATTAAATGGCCCCAAAGGTAAATCCCAAGTGGAGTCCCTAAAGTCTCCTAGATGTCAATGACACTATTATTAAAAAAAAAGTCCCAATTTTATATTAAATTAGAAAAATCGGGGAAGAACATCCGGTCAAAATTTTTTAAAATTTGGCTTAATCGATCAATTCCGTACTTTAACCGACTAACTGTCTGATTCAGTTTGGTTGATTAAACCGGTTTTTTTCATTTTCTATTGTTTATTTCCAAATATGAGAAATAAAACCTATAGTTATAGTACATTATAGACATATTTTGAAAAGTCTGTTAAATCGGTCGATTCAATTATGAATCTATATATTATAAATTAATTAAATATTATAAATATGCTTTTAAAAGTGATATATATTAAAAGTCAGTTTAGTAAGTTGATTCGGTTATGAAAATTTATAACCGAGAATCAACTAATGTAAACTATTTTAAGTGTTTGAAAACTTAATTAAAAAATATCCACTAAAACAATTCCTCCTCTTTATTTTATGTTACTATTTGAATGTAAATTTGTAATTTTTCTTTAGCTTGCAAATCAAAATTAGGTAGAATTAAAAAAATACGTAGGAATTATTATTTTGTAAGTGTAGGGTTGGGAGCTTTTTCTTAGGGCCCTTGTAATTGATTGGAAAGTTTGGAATTGAGTAAACATTGTCCCCCCACTTTGCCACTAATGGTACAGCAAATTAATAGTATTCAACCATTTGTCACATCCTTCCCAATATAAATTTGCACATTTTAATAGATAAATCAGGCCAATCAAGGTATAAAAAAATTGGCCTAATATACATATTCCTTCAAATTGAAAATATTCTCGGTTCTTGAAATATTATACATTTAGATATGTTCGAATCTATAATATTAGAATATTCATAGTAAAATCATGCCAACTAAATTTACTCAATTTTTAATACAATTGTATAAATTATTTAGATTCCATCACACTTATATATCGAAGGAAATATATGCTTAAACGCACTCGAATCTTTTTCTCTCCTAAATTTACAATAACAATTATGTCAACTGAATTAAACTCAATCAACAAAAAAATTGATGTTTATGTGAATGAATATAAATATTTGAATATTTAAGATCATATAAAGTGCATTATATGGTTACATCCATATGAGGTCAGCCTTTTGAAACCTTGGACTTCAAAATATATGTAGCCTTTTCATCAAATGTGATTTGAAATTTTAAAGCTACTTTCTAATTTCCACTTCTATATCCATTCATGCCATCTAGACATTTATTTTTATTTTTAGTAACTAAAATAAAACAAACCATTTTTAATTATAAATATATTTAAAAAATTGAGTCCAACTTATTTAACTAACCAGAGCAAATAATTTGGGTTTGGATTGAAAAAAAAAACTTTAAATTTGGTTCAGTATCGAGTCGAGTTCGAATTATTGAATAAACCTACTTCAATTTAAAAAGGTCACGTGTACAAATCCATGCAACAAAATGATTGCATCATTGCTGACTTCAGCCCATTCACACATATATACATGGCATGCTTCCAAAGTGTCATGTAATCAAAATGACAAAAATACAAGTTCAGGGACTAAGTTGGAAAAAGTTGCTAAGTTCAGGGTGTAAAAGTTGACTTATCCCTGTATATACTGGTAAAACTACTGTTGCCCTGTGATGCATTTGATGATCATGTTAAAAGAACCACAGCGAAACCTGAAGCTTCACTCGGTTTTAGATCGAAGCACATGTGTATTTCAAAACCATTTATGGTTTACAAATCATCCTAAGTATTCCACTCGATTATGAAACTTGAAAAATGGAAGACAAGGAGTTATAAAAGTATTGATCTACTACACAAAGCCTGGTGCATCATCCATTTCTATATGCCACATGCATGTCATTCATGTTATGTAAAAGAATCTAAGATATTGGGGTTGCACAATTTAAGGAAGGGTTTCAAGAACCTGAAGATTTTACGGCGAACATCGGGTGCTACTGCCTGGCCCTTTTCTGGCACGATGGCCATTTGTAAACCTTAATCATTTTGGCCTTGGCTGGTGCTATCTTGACGCACTTGCCGTGGTACCACTGTTCACAGTTATCGCAACCGATCCAAAACTCGTCCGAATTGTATCCTCCACCACAGCTCCCACAAAAGGTATCTCCATGGTCTTCTTCGTCATCCTCGTAACTTTCGTCGGCTAACTTAGGAGGATTGCTTCTTGGTTGTCCATCGATTGACCTCTGAAAGGAAGGAAAAACAAACCGTAATTCAAGCAAGTGAAAAGACAATAACCGTATTAACAGTTTGAATAACCTTCTTCATCATTCTCCTGGATTGAGGGCTATGAAAATTCACCTTTGTGCTGTTTCGTGATTTGCTTCTACTCTCCACTGTGGGCTTCTCTTTCACAGGCTTCCTTCCGCTTACAACTTCAAAGACGGTGGGAAGATCGTTCATCATGCTAAATAAGCGCTTCCTGATGAGAGAATGGCACAATACTCATGATTAATAGTATCTCATATAGGAATTAAGACTAAGTGCTTGGTCCCATTCGATTTTATCTAACAGGAAAAGTGAAATAGCATTCAAAAAGGCATATCAAAAGAAGCAACATGATCAGATCTAATACAGAAGGCAGAGCCAGCAGTAACTAACTGAGTAGAGATAAGATTATCATATCGGAAAAGGGTGAGGGTTGGTGGTTGTGTATTAGAAAAACATTTTTGAGGCAACATGTGATCTCCCATTCACCCCGACCCAAATGAAAATTTTTCTTCGGGATTATTTCATTCTCACTTAAAGTGCAAAACAATTTTACATCTCCCTCAATCCTAACAGGACACCAAAACAATCTGAATCATCAACATGATGAATTCAACGAATGTAACTTCATAAAAATAATACTCATGGCTTCAAGCAATTATAACAGTACCAGGTTTTACAAACTCAAAATATCAAGGGAACAACATGGAGTCAATTAACAGGCTACCAATTTCTGAACCAAAATATGAAGCCTACAAGGGCATATGAAAGCACATTGAACCATAAAATCATGGGCTTATATCCAATAAACAAGAATATGAAATTTTACAAAATTCCAGTTTGTACATATGCTTCATTTGTCTAGTTAAAGATAGAAACCATCAGAGAAAAGGAAGAAAACAACAACCACGATAGAATAAATTCAACCCAATAAGAGAACATTACTTCTAAGAGTGACCAATATATATCAAATATTCCAAATTAACAACAATTTCAGCATACTGATGGTTTAATTTTTCAAACTTTATGCTCATACCAGTCTCCGTTC